>JARQOC010000003.1:18161968-18419468 GCA_033576535.1 Allobates femoralis
GATCAGCGTCATGGTGCATGGTATGGCAATGATGTGCCATACCATGCACCATGATGCTGATCCCAGAGACTACAACAAGGGAGCACTTGATCCCTTGTTGTAGTCTCTGGGATCAGTGTCATGGTGCACAGTATGGCAGATCATTGCCATACAGTGCACCATGACACTGATCCCAGAGACTACAACAAGGGAGCACTTGATCCCTTGTTGTAGTCTCTGGGATCAGCGTCATGGTGCACAGTATGGCAGATCATTGCCATACAGTGCACCATGACACTGATCTCAGAGACTACAATAAGAGATCAACTGTCCTCTTGTTGTAGTCTCTGGGATCAGCGTCATGGTGCACTGTATGGCAATGATGTGTCATACCATGCACTATGACGCTGATCCCAGAGACTACAACAAGGGAGCACTTGATCCCTTTTTGTAGTCTCTGGGATCAGCGTCATGGTGCATGGTATGGCAATGATGTGCCATACCATGCACCATGATGCTGATCCCAGAGACTACAACAAGGGAGCACTTGATCCCTTGTTGTAGTCTCTGGGATCAGTGTCATGGTGCACAGTATGGCAGATCATTGCCATACAGTGCACCATGACACTGATCCCAGAGATTACAACAAGGGAGCACTTGATCCCTTGTTGTAGTCTCTGGGATCAGCGTCATGGTGCACAGTATGGCAGATCATTGCCATACAGTGCACCATGACACTGATCTCAGAGACTACAATAAGAGATCAACTGTCCTCTTGTTGTAGTCTCTGGGATCAGCGTCATGGTGCACTGTATGGCAATGATGTGCCATACCGTGCATCATGACGCTGATCCCATAGACTACAACAAGGGAGCACTTGATCCCTTGTTGTAGTCTCTGGGAGCAGCGTCATGGTGCACATTATGGCAGATCATTGCCATACTGTGCACCATGACGCTGATCCCAGAGACTAAAACAAGGGTGAACTTGATCCCTTGTAGTCTTTGGGGTCACATAGATTGTGCATTTATGGCAATGATCTGCCCTACCGTGCACCATGACGCTGATCCCAGAGACTACAACAAGAGGACACTTGATCCCTTGCTGCAGTCTCTAGATGTAGCAGAGGCGATCAAGCGTCGTGGGACCTTCGTTGTGGACTACGTCGGAGGCGATCGAGCGTCGTGGGGCCTTCATTGTGGACTACGTTGGATCTTTTTAAAATAAAGATAGAGTCTGAATTTTTTTTTTTTTTTCTCAAATAAAAAGATTTTTCTCTGTGTGTATTTTTTGACTATTTTCTAGAGATTCCTAATGGTCGGGTCTAACATTGGCCCGACATTATTAATCTCGGGCTTAGTGCCAGCTGCCAATAAAAAAGCTGGCATTAACCCCTTTATTACCCAGTTTGCCACTGGCACCGGGGCAACTGGAAGAGTCTGGGTACAGCGCCAGAAAATGGCGCTTCAATGAATGCGCCATTTTCTGGGGCGGCTGCGGACTGCAATTCGCAGCATGGGGGGCCCAGAACGCTTGGGCCTCTCCATGCTGTGGATTCCAGCGCCCAGCTGCCTAGTTGTACCTGGCAGGACCAAAAATATGGTGGAGCCCCACATCATTTTTTATTTCTAGAATTAGTTCTAGAAATAAAAAAAAAAATGGGCTTTGCTTTATTTTTGGTTGCCAGCCAGGTACAACGAAGCAGCTGGGGGTTGGTGGCAGTCCATAGCTGCCAAGTTGTACCTGGCTGGACTAAAAATTTTCTGGTGCTGAACCCCAACTCTTCCAGTTGCCCTTGTGCTGGTGGCAATACTGGTGGCACATGGGTTCTCCATACGTGGCATGATGTCCGCTAACAATTAGCTCCAATTATTAGTGAACACAATGTCACGTATGGAGAGCCCCTTCCTGTGTGCCTGTACATTGAAGCTCCCCCACAAGTGACCTTATTTTGGAAACTAGACCCCCTAAGGCACTTATCTAGATGCATAGTGAGCACTTTGAAGCCCCAGGTGCTTCACAAATTAGTCCGTAAAAGGGAAAAAAAAAGATTTTTGTGAAAAAAAAGTACTTTTTCATTTCTATTGATCAATTTGTGAAGCACCTGGGGGTTCAAAGTGCTCACTATGCATCTAGATAAGTTCGTCAGGAGGTCTAGTTTCCAAAATAGGGTCACTTGTGGGGAAGCTCCAATGTTTAGACACACAGGGGCTCTCCAAACGCAACATGGTATCCGCTAACAATTTGAATGGAAAATCTGCTCAAATTGTTAGCGAACACTATGTCGCATTTGGAGAGCCCCTGTGTACCTAAACATTGGAGCTCCGCCACAAGTGACACCATTTTGGAAACTAGACCACCCAGGGAACTTATCTAGATGCATAGTGAGCACTTTGAACCCCCAGGTGCTTCACAAATTAATCTCTAAAAATGAAAAAATAAAATGTTTGTGGAAAAAAAAGTACTTTTTCATTTTTATGGATCAATTTGTGAAGCACTTGGGGGTTCAAAGTGCTCACCATGCATCTAGATAAGTTCCTCAGGAGGTTTAGATTCCAAAATGGGGTCAATTGTGGGGGATCTCCAATGTTTAGGCACACAGGGGCTCTCCAAACAAGACATGGTGTCCGCTAACAATTTGAATGGAAAATCTGCTCAAATTGTTAGCGAACACTATGTCGCATTTGGAGAGCCCCTGTGTACCTAAACATTGGAGCTCCCCCACAACTAGAGCCCCCAAGGAACTTATCTAGATGGGTGGTGAGCACTTTGAATCTCCAGGTGATTCACAACTTGATCCGTAAAAATGAAAAAGTACTTTTTTTTCACAAAAATGTTCTTTAGTCTAATTTGTTTCATTTTCACATGGGCAACAGGATAAATGCATCCTAAAATTTGTTGGGCAATATCTCCTGAGACACCGATACCTTATATGTGGTCATAAACCACTGTTTGGGTTCACGGCAGGGCTCAGAAGGGAACGAGTGCCACTTTTTGAATGAAAAATTGGCTCCAAAAGTCAAATTGCGCTCTTTCCCTTCTGAGTCCTGCAGTGCGCCCAAACAATGGTTTATGACCACATATGAGGTATCGATATACTCAGAAGAAATTGCCCCACAAATTTTAGGATCCATTTTATACTGTTGTCCATGTGAAAATGAAAGATCTGAGGCTAAAAGAACATTTTTGTTAGAAAAATAAAAATGTCCATTTTTTCCTTCCACGTTGCTTTAGTTCTTGTGAAGCACCTGAAGGGTTAATAATCTTCTTGAATGTGGTTTTGAGTAGGATGTGGGGTGCAGTTTTTGGAATGGTGTCACTTTTGGGTGTTTTCTATCATGTACGCCCCTCAAAGGGACTTCAAATGTGATGAGGTCACTAAAAAAAATGGTTTTGTAAATTTTGCTGGAAAAATGATAAATTGCTGATGAACTTTAAACCCTTATAACTTCCTAACAAAAAAATGTTATTTTTCAAAAATTGTGCTGATGTAAAGTAGACATGTGGGAAATATTATTTATTAACTATTTTGTGTCACATAACTCTCTGGTTTAGCAGAATAAAAATTAAAAATTTGAAAATTGCAAAATTTATAAAATTTATACCAAAGTTTTTGATTTTTTCACAAATAAACGCAAAAATTATCGACCTAAATTTACCACTAACACGAAGCCCAATATTTCACGAAAAAACTATCTCAGAATTGCTAGGATCCATTGAAGCGTTCTAGAGTTATAACCTCATAAAGGGACAATGGTCAGAATTGACAAAAATGCTGAGGAGGCGTGGCCTGCAGCCCCATGTAGACACGCTTTTACAGGAGCTCAGGTGCTCTAATAAGGAAAGCGATGGTTTTAATGCCTAATACTGGACATTAAACCCACCAAACTTACTGGACCAGCAGAAGAAGGTCTCAAGACCGCAAAGGGTGATTTTGTCACATATCGGACCGACAACAAAGCTAAAAAGAAAGCTAAGGGTGCTTTCACACTACGATTTTTAGGGATCCCTTCTGATGCCTGGAATCGGATGCCAAATAGGCATCCGATTCCGGCATTAAATCGTAGCCTCCGGCTGAAAAAAAGGAAAAAAAAAAAGTTAATGGTCACCTCCCCCCGAGCCCCCGCCGTGTCCCGCCGTCTTCCTGGAGGTTCCCGGTGGCTCCCGCAGGCTCCCGGTATCTGGAGAGGTCTTCTTCTGCTGTACACAGGACCTGCGGGGATGTCACAGTCATGTGACCGCATGCTCAGTACAGTAAAATCGGGTCCGAGAAGACAGATGTTTCCTCGGACCCTTCTCCATAGGGCCCCATGTTAGGGATCGGGTCAGATCGGATGTGCACTAAATGCCATCCAATTTGGTCCGATCCGATCTGTCAGATTTTGTAATCGGATGAAAAAATCGTTGCAGGCAACGATTTTTTCACCGAAAAAAAGTCGTCAAAAATCGGGCATAATGGGTCGGACACAAATCGGCTGGCATTTAGTGCACAGCTGATTGGGTCCGATCCCCATAGGGATGCATGGGGTCCGAAAATCGGTCCGATGCTGTCCGATTTTTATCGGACAGCATCGGAAATGAAGAAATCGTAGTGTGAAAGCATCCTAAGCTGTTGCATACCTGCACACATAAAGACCCAGCGCCATCTTGGTCCTGGGAGAAGAGGAGAAATAGTGCGCTGCATCTCCACGGACTCCACAAGCAAAACAAATAGAAGGACCCACGGGAGACAACTGCATGGCCGCCAGGACGCGGGAGCTCCGTTACCTTCCAGCGATGACAGGTAGCGTCAGAAGATCCGCGAACGCCCCTGCTGCGGTGAAGAGGAGGTGGACCGGGCCCAGGAGAGCGGCTGGTGACTGCGGAGACTCTGGTGAGTGGAACCGCATGGTCTTGCTCCACCACTGACCCCTAACATCGCAGGCACTACCTTCACAACGGCGGCGGGCGGAGGGATATGCTCATAGAAAGAAGTCCACGCCACTTACTGCACTCCCCCTTCTACGTCATCTCCCACAGGCAGATAGAGCAGCTCGCATAGATTGAGAGGCAGAGCAGCGTTTGGAGCTGCTGGAGCAGCCACAGTCTCACAACCAGGACTAAATCATAGAAGAAAAGTACTTGTAAAAGCATATTAAACATTGACCACCCACAAAATAGATGAACTAAAAAGTATAAATCATATCAACACTGTCCTTCACTAAAACAAGAGGTCAGCTTTACCCAAGGAACACAATACAAACCAACCCAGTTTATAGAAGCCCCACTCAGCAGGGAGAGGACTACTAACAAGTGGGATTATTAGGTCCCCAACGTACCCCAACCGCAGAAACAGGATACAACACCACAATATAAGAGATAACAGCTGTCAATCAATTAATTAAATGCAAAACAAAAAGGAAGAGGACGCAAATGTGTAGGATCCCCTTATTAAAAACGTCTAAGTGGCGTGGGTAGGTGGCCACTCACCTTATCGGGTTGTGCAAGTCCTGCACAACCCGGTTTACCAGCCTCCGCCAGCGGCGGTATGTGCGCTGCATCTCTGCTCTCCTCTCTCCTGGTCCTCAGAACCGGACCTATCCGGTCACGTGACCGCGAAACCGAATTTGCGTCACCGCTCTTTGTTGTGGGTTACCAGGGAAATGCCAGGTCCTCAAGGCAGATCGTTTGTGCTGTTCCTGAGCTGCTCCAGCCACCCATCCCTCACAAAGGGAGTAGTTCTCGGTGATCACCTACCCAAAAGACCCAATGTTATATATAGGAGAAACAAAACACTGCAGGAAATGGTGGCCCCTAGCAAGGTGGGATGTAAACCAAAAAACAAGCTAGGTGGGGGAGAGGATAACACGAATGTGGGATGTTATGCATGTGAGACCTCTAAGTGTCTTTGCTGTAGAGTCATCAGTGATGGAGAGAAAACTTACACATCCTCAACCACTACACAAAGTTTTCCCGTATAACACAAGGTCTCATGCCAATCCACATATATCATCTATTTAATCGAGTGTCCGTGTGGGACCCAATATATTGGGAGAAGAATTCAAACCATGCATGCAAGGCTCAATAAGCACCGGTCCAACATCAAAAATGGGTATCAGCTACATAGTCTATCAAAGCATTACACAATCTGCCATCAAAAAGATGCTATGAAGATGAAACTTACAGTGATAGATCATGTGAAAGATAATGTGACTGACCGTCTGGGGACTCTCATTAAGATGGAGAGTTTCTGGATTTTTAAAATGGGAACGCTGAGCCCGGAAGGCCATAACCTGACCCTTGAGAATGTAGCGAAACATTAAGAATAATATGAGAAATAAATATCACGCAGCTATATTATAGGTAATTTTATGCAGGAATTGTAAAAATTCTTTTTAATGTTAATTTTATATTTTTTATTGTGAAATATGAACATACATATTGTACAGCCGTATACTTGCACATTCTTTTACTGTTACTTTTATTTTTTTTTTATATGCTATTTTTATCCTATCTGTCTGTTGAAAAATTAGTGCAACATAGAAACTAACTATATTTGTTGTATCTATAATTTGGAGAAACTTTTGTGGGGATAGATTAATGGGAAGTATGCCCTCTATAGGTGAACAGGAGATTGTTTTAAAGAGAGAAAAAAAACAAAAAAAAACAAAGCTGTAAACACAGAGCAGCCTTATATCTGGTGTGCGGCTCTGCAGGTGGAGGTGAATAGGAGATTGTTCTTTGTTGGATAAAGGAAGGGTTGATTGAATTGTGAACCAGCCAGTTGGAAGCAAAGCATTGTTTAACAAAAGACCAATCATGAGTAACTGCTATCTATGTAATGCCAATGTCCAGTGTACCCCCTTACACCACCTGATGAAGACTGTTTCATACAGTTGAAACGCGTAGTGGAGCTGTGAGGGGAACTAAGAAATTAATAAAAGGTTTGCCATTTATTATAATTATTATTATTATTTATTTATATAGCGCCATTATATTCCACGGCGCTTTACATGCTAAAAAGGGCAGACTAGGACAAGTAACATAGTAACAATACAAGTAACAATAAATGTTGACAATTCGGTTGTACAGAAACAAGAGGGGAGAAATCCTGTCCGCAAAGGCTCACAGTCTACGAGGGGCGGGTGGGGATACAGTGGAAGGGGGAAATTCCAGTCATTAGGTGGTGTGGTGGACCGGGTCTTATTGCAGGTGGTAGGCTTGGCGGAACATGTGGGTCTTCAGGCTTCTTTTGAAGGTTCCCAGGGTAGGAGAATGTTTGATGTGTTGGGGCAGTGAGTTCCAGAGTCTGGGTGAAGCACGGGAGAAATCCTGTATGCGGTTGTGCGAACAGGAGATGAGGGGGGAGTAGAGGAGAAGCTCTTGGGAGGATCGCAGGTTGCGTGTGGGTAGGTATCGGGAGACCATGTCAGAGATGTATGGAGGGGACAGGTTGTGAATGGCTTTGTATGTCATGGTTAATGTTTTAAACCGGGATCTCTGGGAAGTAGGGAGCCAGTGAAGGGCTTGGCAGAGGGGGAGACAGGGGAGTAGCGGGGAGACAGATGGATTAGGCGGGCAGCGGAGTTCAAGATAGATTGGAGAGGTGCAAGGGAGGTATTGGGGAGGCCGGTGAGCAGGAGGTTGCAGTAATCGAGGCGGGAGATGATGAGAGCGTGAATAAGGGTTTTAGCAGTGTCGTGGTCAAAGAAAGAGCGAATCCTATAGATGTTTTTGAGCTGGAGTCGGCAGGAGGTGGCGAGGGCCTGGATGTGGGGCTTGAAGGAGAGGGAAGAGTCAAGGATAACCCCGAAGCACTTGGCATGGGGGACTGGAGAGAGAGAGCAGTCGTTGACGACGATGGATAGGTCAGGTAGTGAGGGGGAGCGTCTTGGGGGGAAGACTATGAACTCGGTTTTGTCCATGTTCAGCTATTTATTAAAACATCTTATATGTCTGATCCTTAGAGCGCTCCTAATCAGACCGCCATTACTATTTTTTGCAGGAAATCAATTAATTAAGACACTCTGAGACAATTAACCACGACAATCAAGTGATATTGTTTACAAAGCCTTATTTGATAGAAGGTCGTGCCTTCTAGACTTAGAGGAAACCTAAACCAAAACCTATCAGATCAAAAAATGGAATCTAACAATTCAAATGCCAAGAGTAAAATTCCGGCTCCCACCTATAGCCCAAACAAAACTATAAAAAATAAAGACAACTCCCATAAGGACACTAAGAAATCCTCGAAGGAGGATTTCGTGGGGGACCTCATGGTTTTCGAACTCACAGTCACCAGCACCAAAAGAAAAGAAACAGGCTCACCTTCTCATAGCAGAACCAAACAAAATGAAAATGAAGGAAATCAATCTCAAATAAGGAGCCTAGCTAGGCAAAAAATAAAGGTTACCCAAGAAGAAACAAACCAGCCGTCCAACTTAGAAACCGAACATCCACCAGATAGAGACTTCTTCCTTCAACTTTTTTCTTCATTAAGGGAAAACATTAAAGAACAGTTCTCAGAAGTCAAGTCTTCTATTAATGCAATAAACAACAGAATGGACACCAACGAGAAAGAAGTGGAAGCTCTTAAACAAGAAATTAAAGCTCAACACACAGAATTAACTAAAGCAAAGAACGAAATAAAAAATCTAACAGACAGGATAGTAGACCGGGAGGACCGCGATCGCAGATCAAATCTAAAAATAAGAAGTATCCCTGAATCTGTTAAATCTCAGGAACTGATACCATATATCAAATCCATCATCAAAAAATTATACCCCTCATTACCAGAAATTGAGGGTTCCATTGAAAGAGCACACAGACTCCCAAAACCTCAACGCACACCAGAGGACGTTCCACGAGACGTCATAGTGAGATTTACCTTCTACCAGACCAAAGAAAAAATCAACAACTATATGAGACAGAAAAATCACCTGCCATCCCCCTATGAAGGTCTGAAAATTTTCTCGGATATTTCAAAGGATACTATGCAAAGAAGAAGAACCCTAAAACCCACCACAGAAATCCTGCGGAAAAAAACAGATTATTTACAGATGGGGAAGACCCTCAATCTGCATTATATTTGAACATAAACAAAAAAATATCACAATAGAAGACACTGAAATAGGACTCAGGACACTGAAAAACCTTCATATTAGTGACTGATCTACCCCCTCAGCAACATGACTGGTCTGAGAATAAATGCACCTAAGGCCCAAACACGAGCCCAATAAGGAAGGTTGATAACTGTTCACACCGAACACTTCCTTCATTGAAAGACTTAAAGTTAGTTAGATCTAGTTTTCTTTCCTTTCTTCCTTTTCTCTCCTCCCTACTTTCCCATTCCATCCCACCCTACAGCTCCTTGTACCACAACAGAAACTGATAATCATATACAAAAATGACCATCAAGTTCATGACCATAAATGCAAATGGACTAAACTCACCACAAAAACGTTTCCAGATCTGGAAGGAAATAACTACCAACCATGTGGATATAGCGGGTATCCAAGAAACAAGATTTGCCAAAGAGAAACAACCAAAATTCAGCAATAAAAAACACCCACGCATCTATATCTCGTCAAACGAAAAGAAAAGAGCAGGAGTTGCAATTGTCATTAAAGACTCACTAAAATTTGAAGAGACCAAAGTTATAAAAGACGCTGAGGGTTGATTCATAATACTTGTTTGTAAATTAAATGACGCAACTTACACACTCGCAAACACTTACGTCCCCAACAAAGGCCAAACCACATACATAAAAAGATTTTTTTAAAACAATCCAGGAACATCAGAAAGGCACACTCCTAATCTTCGGAGATTTTAACGCGGTACCTAACCCTCTTCTAGATTCATCCAATAAAACCAGAAACATAAACACTCAGATAGACGGTCTCATTAAAAATGAGGAACTCTTCGATGTGTTCAGATGTCTACACACATCCTCAATAGAATTCACTCATTACTCAAATGTCCACAAAACATTCTCAAGAATTGACTTAGTGCTGACGAACATTCACTCATTACACAAGATTAAATCAATTAACATCCTACAAAGAACGTGGTCAGACCACTCACCCATAATCTTCGAAACTGCTATCAATCCCACTTTCAACAACAACTCACCATGGAGAGCTAATTCCTACTTATTCTCACACCCCCAATATAAAAAAACAATCCAAGAAGAACTATAGTATTAGTTTAAAGTAAACGACACCAAAGACATATTATTATTATTTTATTATTATTATTAATTATTTATATAGCGCCATTAGGTTCCATGGTTCCATAGCGCTTTACATGAGGATGAGGGAGACAAAAACAAGTACACTAAATGTAGGCGATGAGGACATACAGGTACAGGAGGGGCAGGAACCCTGTCCACGAGGGCTCGCAGTCTATGAGGGGCGGGTTAGGATACAGTAGGATGGGGGAATGTCAGGTATGGGGCGGTCTCCTGGGTCTAATGGCAGGTTGTAGGCTTGACGGAACAACCATATCCATAACAACCCTGTAGACAGCACACAAAGCAGTAATGAGAGGCATCTTGATACAACTCAATGCACAACACAAGAAGTCACTGCTTAGTAAAACAAAAAAATCACTCAACAAATAAATCTACTAGAGGAAGACATCATTTCAAACCCCACAGACATCAAACATCAGAATCTGCTGAAACTCAGAACCCAACTTAGATCCCTGCTAACATCCGACTATGATAGAATTGTTAGACTTACTAAATCCAACTTCTACTCAAATATCAATAAACCAACCAAAACCTTCGCAAGCCTTATTAAAATCCACAGATCCAAAACCAACATACATCAAATTAAAAACAGAGATGGCCAGATTAAAAAGACCCCAGTAGAAATTTAAAAAAATCTTTGTGGAATTTTACCGGAACTTGTGCAACCTAAAAAACGACCCTTTGGAAGCTAAACCCTCAATAACAAACATTAAAAAATTCCTGGACGAGATTACACTTCCATCACTCTCAGAGGAAGAACTTTCGGTGCTTAACAAACCTTACACTGAAAAAGAAAATTCACAAACAATAAATTCTCTAAGCAAATGTAAAGCTCCAGGACCAGATGGTATCCAAAACGAATATTATTTGATTAACCAAACTATTCTTGGCGGACATAATGGACAATGAAAACCAACTATTGCCATTTTCACAACTTCAACGTGACTACAATTTATCCAGAGAAGAACTAAACTGGAACAAGATAAAACAACTCTAAGGCTGGGGTCACAGTTGCATTTTTCACAAGCGTTTTTGGAGACCTGCGTTTTCAAAAACGCATGTAAAAAAAGCACCCATAGGCCCCCATGTTAAAAAACGCATTCCCTAATAGCAAAAAAGCATGTGTGACAGTCCCATGCGTTTTTGGTGCATTTCCAAAAACGCATGCGTTTTTTAATAAGGGGCCTTATGGGAAAAACAATGCAAAAACGCATGTACAATTAGTGCCATTCAAAAACGCATGCATTTTCCATAGGAGCCCATGTTATAAAAACGCATGCGTTTTTTTAACATGGGCTCCTATGGGAAACGCATGCGTTTTTGAATGGCACTAAAAGGTACTAATGTACCATGCGTTTTTGCATGCGTTTTCCATAGACGCCCATGTTATAAAAACGCATGCGTTTTTCAAAACGCACCAAAAAATAGTACATGCACTATTTTTGGGTGCAGATTTAAAAACGCAGCCAAAAACGCAGGGAGCCATCACACACCTTAAAAAACTCATGCTGACATGACAAAACGCATGTTAAAACACATGAGTTTTTAAAAGGCACTAAAAAAAACGCATGTCAACTGTGACCACAGCCTTAGACAAGATCAACAACAAGCTCAACCTACCACATAACGTAGTGCAATTAATCCGGTTTGGACAAACAAAACTATTTTGGACATTAAAAAACATATACTCAGAACTCAACCAGTTCTCTGAAATGAAAATGTCTCCGGCTATGGAGGTTTGGGCTAAAGAACTCCACTCAGCAATTCTATTAGAAACATGGGAATCTACATCTAAGTCTATATACAAAAGTATAACTAGTGCATCCCTTATTGAGAATTTCTACAAAACCAACACAAGATGGTACTATACGCCAACAAAAATTCACAAATTTGACAATAATCAGTCTTCTCAATGCTGGAGGAATTGTGATAATTTAGGAACAATGGCACATATGTTTTGGGACTGTCCCTTGCTACAAGATTACTGGGGAAAAATCCAAATCTTTATTAACGAAATTGCTGAGGTAGAAATAAACCTAACGCCTAAATTGGCTTTACTACTGATTGACATCAACGAAGTTCCCATAAAATCTAGAGCACTGATAGATCACATCCTACTTACAGCTAATCACTAATAGCAAAAAAATGGAAAGAAGCCAATCCTCCGACATTTACTTCCTTGATCGACACAATAGCGACACACAAGGCCTACGAATGGTCACATGCCACAAGAAATAATCTACAGACAAGATACACAAGAAAATGGGAACAATTGAATCTCCATTTTTCTATACGGTCATTCGAATAACGAATAAGAAATATTATGTTGTGGAGCAAGAACTGAACTGATGTTCGAAAAGAAACTGTTTACCCCCCCCCACCACCACTCTTCCCCCCTTTCTTTTCTTCCTTTCTCTTTTCGCCCAATATTGTTAATAACAGTTAAAAATTGTTAGATAATAAGAGTTATGAGTATTGAATCAGTAATGTACAAGCAATATTCTTATGAATATGTTAATGTTATTGTGATGATATTAATATTAATACTTAACACTAAATTCAATAAAAATTTTTGAACAACAATTGACAAAAATGACAAGGTCTTTAGTAGTGATGAGCGAGTACTAAAATGCTCGGGTGCTCGAAGCTCGGGCCGAGCATCCCAAGATACTCGTGTACTCGGCCCGAGTACCGAGCCCAATGTTATCCTATGGGAGACCCGAGTATTTTTATGAAATGACTGCCGGCAGCATGTAGAAACCCTAAAGATGTCACAAAAGTCTCAGAAGAGTGCTCAAATGACATGGCAACACCATGGGGAAGACCCCTGGAAGCATTTCTCACTCAAAAGTCACATCTGTGAACAATCTTGTCCGAGTTTCACGCCAATTTTACGGAGTCACCAGAAAACCTTCCAAAATGACACCAAAATGAATATTTAGGGTGGAAATGTTAAGGGCACATACCCAATAGTGAGATACAGCTGGTGTATGTTACTTTTTGTGATTACATGAAAGATTTTACGTGAAAACATTGTGCGGCACTCCGATGTCCCTGAGAAGAGACGTACATGAAGGCCTCTTGACATAATGTGCCCATTTTGAGGAACTGGGTCTATTGCAGTATTTTCCTTTGCCAGGGCAGTCCAAAATTGGGAGGTTCACCAATGCCCCAGGATAGAGACGTGCATGAGGGCCTGTAAACCTGAAGTGGTTGTATTGTAGTATAGCGCTTTGGCAGGGCAGCCAAAAATTGGGAGGCTCCAAAATGACCCATGCATACAGACATGCATGAGGGCCTGTAAACCTCAATTGGGTGTATTGTAGTATAGCCCTTTGGCAGGGCAGCCAAAAATTGGGAGGCTCCACATTGTCCCTGAATAGAGACGTGCAGGAGGGCCTGTAAACCTGAAGTGGGTGTATTGTAGTATAGCCCTTTGGCAGGGCAGCCAAAAATTGGGAGGCTCCACAATGACCCATGCATACAGACATGCATGAGGGCCTGTAAACCTCAATTGGGTGTATTGTAGTATAGCCCTTTGGCAGGGCAGCCAAAAATTCGGAGGCTCCACAATGACCCATGCATACAGACATGCATGAGGGCCTGTAAACCTGAAGTGGGTGTATTGTAGTATAGCCCTTTGGCAGGGCAGCCAAAAATTGGGAGTCTCCACATTGTCCCTGGATAGAGACATGCAGGAGGGCTTGTAAACCTGAAGTGGGTGTATTGTAGTATAGCCCTTTGGCAGGGCAGCCAAAAATTGGGAGTCTCCACATTGTCCGTGGATAGAGACGTGCAGGAGGGCCTGTAAACCTGAAGTGGGTGTATTGTAGTATAGCCCTTCGGCAGGGCAGCCAAAAATTGGGAGTCTCCATATTGTCCCTGGATAGAGATGTGCAGGAGGGCCTGTAAACATGAAGTGGGTGTATTGTAGTATAGCCCTTTGGCAGGGCAGCCAAAAATTGGGAGTCTCCACATTGTCCCTGGATAGAGACGTGCAGGAGGGCCTGTAAACCTGAAGTGGGTGTATTGTAGTATAGCCCTTTGGCAGGGCAGCCAAAAATTGGGAGTCTCCACATTGTCCCTGGATAGAGACGTGCAGGAGGGCCTGTAAACCTGAAGTGGGTGTATTGTAGTATAGCCCTTTGGCAGGGCAGCCAAAAATTGGGAGGCTCCACATTGTCCCTGGATAGAGACGTGCATGAGGGCCTCAAAACATTTTTCCCATTGAAAAGGAGTGGGTCTCCTGTCGTTGTAATGCCCATTCTAAAAGAATGGGTGAAAAAATTTACCACTGGGGGTATACCTGAAACAACAGCCTAACTATTGTAATGGTCATCATGGTGGCACATGAGGAGAAGGAGGAGCAGTCCAGCGATTAGCCAAAGTCCAGAAGTGTGTACCCATGGGTGAGTGGAGGTACATGGCAAATTCCCATAACAAAATTTAAATTCCGCTGTCATTTGTTGGTGGTGTGGTGAAGTCTGGCCCAATCCAACCCTTGTTCATCTTGATCAGAGTCAGCCTGTCAGCATTTTTAGTTGACAGGCGGGTGCGTTTATCAGTAATGATTCCACCTGCGGCACTGAAAACACGCTCTGACAAAACGCTAGCGGCAGGGCAGGCCAGGACTTCCAAGGCGTAGAGAGCCAATTCTTGCCAGGTGTCCAGCTTGGAGACCCAATAATTGTAAGGCACAGAGGAATCTCGCAGTACAGTTGTTCGATCTGCAAGGTACTCCTTCAGCATCTGGCCAAACTTAGCATTTCTTGTGGCACTACCCCGCACCTCAGGGGCTGTGGTACGTGAGGGGCTGAGAAAACTGTCCCACATCGTAAACACTGTTCCCCTACCTCTGGCGGATTGGACTTGTGCCCCTCTCGGCCGTACGCCTTGGTTGTCCACCGATTCCTGACCTATGCCGCTAGCGTTTTGTGAGGGGAATGATTTGCCTACTTCCGTGACTATGACCTTCTGGAACTGCTGCATTTTGGCTGACCTCTCTGCCTCAGGAATGAGATACATAAAGTTCTCCTTGTAGCGTGGGTCTAAGAGTGTTGCCAACCAGTACTGATAGTCGGCCAAGATGTTCTGAACGTGAGGGTCACGAGCCAGGCAGCTTACCATAAAGTCAGCCATGTGCGCCAGACTCTTAACAGCCATTATTTCAGTATCCAGACCAACACGATGACTGAACATGCTGTCCTCCTCCTCCTCCTCATCTCCCCTGTCCTCTGGCCAACCACGCTGAATCGAGGGTATGACTGGTGTGCATGTCATATCCTCAATTTGGCCAGAGAGTTGCTCCATGTCTTCATCCTTCTCCTCGTCATAGTCCTCCACTGCACGTTGTGATGAGATGAGGCTGGGCTGTGTGTTATCACCCACACCCACTACTGTTTCTTGCTCCAAGTCATCACGCTCCGCCTGCAATGCATCCTCTTTGTTTTTCAGCAGAGACCGTTTTAGAAGGCAGAGTAGTGGTATGGTGACGCTAATAATGGCGTCATCGCCACTTACCATCTTGGTGGAGTCCTCAAAGTTTTGGAGGACGGTACATAGGTCGGACATCCATCTCCACTCCTCAGGTGTTATGTGTGGAGTTTGACCCATTTCCCGACGGCTTAGGTGATGCAGGTAGTCAACAACTGCCCTCTTCTGCTCACATATCCTGACCAACATGTGCAGAGTTGAATTCCAACGCGTGGGGACATCACACACCAGTCTGTGGGCCTTAAGACGCAAACGGCGCTGAAAGCCGGCAAGGCCAGCTGAAGCAGCAGGTGACTTGCGAAAATGTGCAGACAGATGGCGAACTTTTACCAGCAGTTCAGACAGCTCTGGGTATGACTTTAGAAACCTCTGAACCACCAGGTTGAGCACATGGGCCACGCATGTAACATGCATCAACTGGCCTCGCCTCAAAGCTGCCACCAGGTTCCGGCCATTGTCACACACGACCTTTCCTGGCTTTAGGTTCAGAGGTGTGAGCCAGTGATCTGCCTGCTGTTTCAGAGCTGTCCACACCTCTTCTGCATTGTGGGGTTTGTCACCTATGCAGACTAGCTTCAGCACAGCCTGTTGCCGCTTTGCAGAGGCAGTGCTGCAGTGCTTCCAACTTGGGACTGGTGTGGAGGGTACAGTGGATGAGGATGCGCAGGAGGAGGAGGCTGAGGAGCATGACATTCCGGACCTGTAGAGTGTCGGTGAAACCCTGACAGAGGTAGGGCCTGCTATCCTTGGTGTGGGAAGGACGTGTTCCGTCCCTCACTCAGACTGGGTCCCAGCCTCCACAATATTAACCCAGTGTGCCGTCAAGGAGATGTAGCGGCCTTGTGCACAAGCACTTGTCCACGTGTCTATGGTTAGGTGGACTGAAACAGCGTTGTTCAGGGCACGTGTGATGCTTTGAGACACGTGGTTATGCAATGCGGGGACGGCACATCTGGAGAAATAGTGGCGGCTGGGGACCGAGTAACGTGGGACAGCAGCCCCCATCAGGTCGCGGAATGCTTCCGTCTCCACCAGCCAGAAGGGCAACATTTCTAGCGCTATGAGTCGCGAAATGTGAGACTTTAGGACAGTGGCATGTGGGGCGTTGGCAGCGTATTTGCGCCTGCGTTCATAGGTTTGCTGAATGGATAATTGAACGCTGCGCTAGGACAAGGACGTGCTTGATGGTGGTGTTATTTGTGCGTGGGCAACTTCAGGTGCAGGGCCGGAGGCTTGTTCGCGGCCAGCATGGACAGGGGATTGGCTCGCACGCACAACACGCGAAGACGTAGCAGTGACATCAGCAAGCACCGCTCCTGAACTCTGTTGAACATCCCACAAAGTCGGGTGCTTGGCTGACATGTGCCTGATCATGCTGGTGGTGGTCAGGCTGCTAGTTTTCGTACCCCTGCTGATGCTGGCATGGCAGGTGTTGCAAA
The DNA here is from genome assembly GCA_033576535.1 of Allobates femoralis. NCBI lineage: Eukaryota > Metazoa > Chordata > Amphibia > Anura > Aromobatidae > Allobates > Allobates femoralis. The sequence goes on from JARQOC010000003.1 coordinate 18,179,111, forward strand.
TGGCTATTTTAGAGTCATCTGGAGCTAACTTAAAAAACTGCCAGACTCGGGAAGACCTAACATTTGCACAGGCACCTTGAGTCGTGTTGTTGTTCCGGGGAACGGTTGCCTGCCTTCTGCCTGCGGACACGAAACTGCTTCGTACTGCCTGTTGGGATGCTACGCCTCCCTCCCCCTGTGCACTGCTGTCCTCGTTCTGCATATCCTCCTGTCAGGTTGGGTCAGCTACTGGATCATCCACCACGTCGTCTTCCTCTTCCGCACCCTGATCCTCCTCCTGACTTCCTGGCAATTGTGTCTCATCATCGTCCACCCCTTGTTGAGACACGTTGCCAACGTTCCGTTTGTGAGAACGTGGCTGCTCAAATATTTGGGCATCTGTACATACCATCTCATCATCCACTTCAACAGGAGCTGGCGAGAGGCCAGATTCTGCAAATGGATACGTGAACAGCTCTTCCGAGTGTCCTAGTGTAGGATCAGTAATGTCCGTGGACGCGTACTCAGCCTGGTAATAGGAAGGAGGATCAGGTTGGGAAATGTTCGGTGCAGTATCACGGCTACTGACACTTGACCGTGTGGAAGACAGGGTGTTTGTGGAGGTGCCAATCTGACTTGAAGCATTATCCGCTATCCAAGTAACAACCTGTTGACACTGGTCTTGGTTCAAGAGTGGTGTACTGCTGCGGGCCCCAAGAATTTGGGACAGGACGTGCGAGCGAGTAGATGTGCCCCTTTGTTGTTGCGAAATTAGTGCTTGCACACGACCTCGGCCTCTGCCTGCACCACCATCAAGTTCACTTCCTTCTTCCTTGCCAACGCCCTTGCCAACGCCCTTGCACATTTTGCCTGTATACAGCGACAACAGTCTGGTGACTGTTCAGGTCACAGGAGAGTAGGATTTTAGTCCCTAACCTGTATCAAGCTAGTAAGTACAACAGTCTGGTGATTGTTCAGGTCACAGGAGAGTAGGATTTTAGTCCCTAACCTGTATCAAGGTAGTAAGTACAACAGTCTGGTGACTGTTCAGGTCACAGGAGAGTAGGATTTTAGTCCCTAACCTGTATCAAGGTAGTAAGTACAACAGTCTGGTGACTGTTCAGGTCACAGGAGAGTAGGATTTTAGTCCCTAACCTGTATCAAGGTAGTAAGTACAACAGTCTGGTGACTGTTCAGGTCACAGGAGAGTAGGATTTTAGTCCCTAACCTGTATCAAGGTAGTAAGTACAACAGTCTGGTGACTGTTCAGGTCACAGGAGAGTAGGATTTTAGTCCCAAACCTGTATCAAGGTAGTAAGTACAACAGTCTGGTGACTGTTCAGGTCACAGGAGAGTAGGATTTTAGTCCCTAACCTGTATCAAGGTAGTAAGTACAACAGTCTGGTGACTGTTCAGATCACAGGAGAGTAGGATTTTAGTCCCTAACCTGTATCAAGGTAGTAAGTACAACAGTCTGGTGACTGTTCAGGTCACAGGAGAGTAGGATTTTAGTCCCTAACCTGTATCAAGGTAGTAAGTACAACAGTCTGGTGACTGTTCAGGTCACAGGAGAGTAGGATTTTAGTCCCTAACCTGTATCAAGGTAGTAAGTACAACAGTCTGGTGACTGTTCAGGTCACAGGAGAGTAGGATTTTGGTCCCTAACCTGTATCAAGGTAGTAAGTACAACAGTCTGGTGACTATTCAGGTCACAGGAGAGTAGGATTTTGGTCCCTAACCTGTATCAAGTTAGTAAGTACAACAGTCTGGTGACTGTCCAGGTCACAGGAGAGTAGGATTTTAGTCCCTAACCTGTATCAAGGTAGTAAGTACAACAGTCTGGTGACTGTTCAGGTCACAGGAGAGTAGGATTTTAGTCCCTAACCTGTATCAAGGTAGTAAGTACAACAGTCTGGTGACTGTTCAGGTCACAGGAGAGTAGGATTTTAGTCCCTAACCTGTATCAAGCTAGTAAGTACAACAGTCTGGTGACTGTTATGGTCACAGGAGAGTAGGATTTTAGTCTCTAACCTGTATCAAGCTAGTAAGTACAACAGTCTGGTGACTGTTATGGTCACAGGAGAGTAGGATTTTAGTCCCTAACCTGTATCAAGCTAGTAAGTACAACAGTCTGGTGACTGTTATGGTCACAGGAGAGTAGGATTTTAGTCCCTAACCTGTATCAAGCTAGTAAGTACAACAGTCTGGTGACTGTTATGGTCACAGAAAAGCTTGGATTCCGATCTGGATCACCCTACCTATATCCTCCTAGATTAGTCCTGAGAAGGACTGTTGTGGTCAGCAGCAGTTTGCAGCCCTGCTCCGGATCTAACTATCAGGGCCATAAATCTGTCCCTAAGCAGCAGCAGACACTCTCCCTACACTCACTGTCTGGATGGCTGTGTGCAGAGCACATCATGGCCAGGTCTTATAAAGGCTCGGTCACGCTGTGCAGGCCGGCCAATCACTGCAATGCCACAACTAACAGGGCTGTGGCATTGCAGTGGTCTGCCAGCCAATCCCTACATGTGGGCTGGCTCTCTAAAGAGCGCCAACATGCAGGGATGACGACCACGAGCACAGCACGAGTATCGCGAGATTACGCGGTACTCGCCGAGTAGCCCGAGTACAGTGATACTCGTGCGAGTACCGAGTAGTCACAAGCATACTCGCTCATCACTAGTCTTTAGGGTCAAAATAGGCTGGGTCATGAAGGGGTTAAAGGCCCAGTTACACACACAGATAGTAGTGCAGAGATTGTTCGCAGATCTCTGGTTGCAGTGAAATCATGGACACATTGTTGCATTTGTACACGGCCACAAAATAGAACAATGTGTCCATGATTTCACTGCAACCAGAGATCTGCCAACAATCTCTGCACTATTATCTGTGTGTGTAACTGGGCCTTAAAGAGGACCTGTCACCAAACCAGGCATGGTGATCTAATTACAGCACTGGATGCAGCACGTCTGCTGCATCCAGGCAAGGGGTCCCCCAGCCATTGAGCCCCCCTGTACCCCGAGTAAATTCACTTAGAAAACTTACATCCTGCAGCCAGAAAGGAGGTGGCTAGAGGCTGGAGCCGAAGGGCAGATTCACACCCCCTGCTTGTTTAATCTGCCCACCGCTGCCAATCATTGTCTCCCTCGTCTGCAGCATAACACAGAGTTTTTTTTTTTTTTTTTTTTAGAAATGGACGTTTAGCCCCGCCCCCTGCGGTGACGTCACCGCTTATACCCACCCTGCTCTATGGTTAACATAGAGCAGGGCGGGTATAAGCGGTGATGTCAGTGCAGGAGGCGGGGCGGCCGGTCTCCTGCTCTGACATTACCACCTTTCCCCGCCCTGTTCTATGTTAACCATAGAGGAGGGCGGGCATAAGCGGTGACGTCACCGCAGGGGCGGGGCTAAACGTCCATTTCTAAAAAAAAAAAAAACTCTGTGTTATGCTGCAGACGAGGGAGACAATGATTGGCAGCGGTGGGCAGATTAAACAAGCAGGGGGTGTGAATCTGCCCTTCGGCTCCAGCCTCTAGCCACCTCCTTTCTGGCTGCAGGATGTAAGTTTTCTAAGTGAATTTACTCGGGGTACAGGGGGGCTCAATGGCTGGGGGACCCCTTGCCTGGATGCAGCAGACATGCTTCATCCAGTGCTGTAATTAGATCACCATGCCTGGTTTGGTGACAGGTCCTTTTTAAGGCCTAAATTGCACCAAAAAGCATGAAATCCGGGTTAAAAACCTTGATGCTTTTGCTGCAGATTTCATGCTTTGTGGTGCCATTTAGGCCTTAAACTGCATGCACTGTGTCCAATGTGTTAATCTGCATGTCCTGGGCAAAAAAAGCACAAAAACTATGGCATTTTTCCCCTGTTTTTTGCTGTGCATTTCATGCTTTTTAATGCAATTTAGTCCTGAAACTGCATGCATTCTGTCCAAGGTGTTCATCTTCATCTCCTGGGCCAAAAAAGCAGAAAAAATGTGACATTTTTCCAGTGGTTTTTGCCACGGATTTCATGCTTTTTGGTGTACTTTTGACCTGAGTGGCGGAAGGAGTGCGATCTGTGGCATTGTAACCGGGAAGACATTGGGGTCACCCGAGGAGAGCTCAGGTGCCATCGTCTAGAAGTATACTCTGGGCACACCAAACAAGAGGAATACGAACTCCACATATGGTTTAGTGCAAAAAAGTGTTATTTTATTTTTGCCACACAGTACATATACCAACGTTTCGGCCTATAGGCCTTCCTCAGGGTACTAGTACAAATTAAAACAGTACAGAAAAAAGATTAGTACATAATAAAAACACAAATGCAGTCAAACTTGTGATTGTGTTCATGGTGTCCTCGTGTGATTTCTCTGTGTTGTGACAAAAAAAGGGGGGGTAACACTAGGTGTCCGTATTAAATGCTCATGTGCCTGGACTTAGTGAGACCAATTGACCAGAATGACCAATTGAGGTGCTCAGTAGAGATGAGCGAGTATGCTTGTCACTACTCGGTACTCGCACGAATATCACGGTACTCGGGGTACTCGGCGAATACCGAGTAATCTCGCTGTGCTCGGGGTACACCTCCCTGCATGAATGGCGCTCTTTTCAGAGCCAGCCCGCATGCAGGGATTGGCTGACAGACACTGTAATGCCACAGCCATGTTGGTTGTGGCATTACAGTGATTGGCTGGCCGCACAGCGTGATCAGGTCTTTATAAGGCCAGACCGCGCTGTGCTCGTCACTCTGCGCCAATAGACAGTCAGTGTAGGGAGAGCTGCTGCTGATTGAGGGACAGATTTGTGGCCTTTCAGCTAGTGTAGGCACAGGGCTGCCTGTCTATTTATCACAACAGTCCTTCTGAGGACTACTAGAGCAGTATACAGGCAGGCAGGGAGGCAGGGTATCTACCAAACTTCGCTGTGCCAGTATACCAGCCTGCATCGCATCTGGGCCTGGTTTCCAGGCTCATCCATCCCAAAAACCGTGCTTTTAGGGATTTATTTAGCTCACTATAGGCAGGAGTAGGTTTTAGCTCAAATTAGGGTACACCAAAAGCCTTGTGCTAAAAAACAACTCTCCTCTGCATTAATTTAGCATGTAATTGCTGCTACTGTAGGTTGCAGCATTAATTAGGGTACACCAAAAGCCTTGTGCTAAAAAACAACTCTTCTCTGCACTAATTTAGCATGTAATTGCTGCTACTGTAGGTTGCAGCATTAATTAGGGTACACCAAAAGCCTTGTGCTAAAAAACAACTCTTCTCTGCGCTAATTTTGCATCTAATTGCTGCTACTGTAGGTTGCAGCGTAAATTAAGGTACACCAAAAGACACGCTATTGTAGTCAGCGTTTGTGTCTGACTACTCCAGCTGCAGGGCCTTAATTTCAAAACTTAGGGTCGTGCTAAAGACATACTCTTGTCTGCATTCATTTAAAATTTCTGTGCGGCAGCAGTTTTTTGTAGCTCCAAGTAGTGTACGCCAAAACACGGTGTACACGTCAGCGTTTGTTTCTGACCATTCAAACTGCCGGGATTAAAACGCTCTAATCTGTAATCTCACTGTCCAGCTACAAACCAACTCTTGTCTGCCTTCATTTACCATTTTGTGTGGCAGGAGGGGGTTGTAGCTACAATTTGTATCTGCAAAAACACTCAGTATACTTGTCAGCGTTTGTGTCTGACCAGTATAGCTGCTGTAATTTAATCTTCAATCTCAGTATCCAGGTCAAAAGCAACTGGTCAGCATTTTCAGTTGACAGGCGGGTGCGTTTATCTGTAATGATTCCACCTGCGGCAATAAAAACACGCTCTGACAAAACACTAACGGCAGGGCAGGACTTCCAAGGCGTAGAGGGACAATTCCTGCCACGTGTCCAGATTGGATACCCAATAATTAGAAGGCACAGAGGAATCTAGGAGCACTTTCGTACGATCGGCAAGGTACTCCTTCAGCATCTTTACAAACTTTGCAGTCCTTGTGACAGTACCCTGCACCTGAGGGCCTGTGCTATGGGAGGGGCTGAGAAAACTCTCCCAGATCTTTGAGAGTTTTCCCCTACCTCTGCTGGATTTGATTTTTGCCTCTCTCGGCCTGACACCTTGGTTGTCCACCAAACCGCGACCTCTGCCGCAAGCGTTTTCAGAAGTGAATTTTTTGACTAATTCTGCAACTAGGGCCTTCTGGTACTGCAGCATTTTTGTAGACCTCTCTGCCTCGGGAATTATTATTATTATTATTATTATTTATTCATTTATATAGCGCTATTAATTCCATAGCACTTTGCATACATGAGTAATGCTGTCTCTCTTGGAGCTCACAATCTAAACATCCTATCAGTATGTCTTTAGAATGTGGGAGGAAACCGGAGTCCCCGCAGGAAACCCACGCAAACACGGGGAGAACATACAAACTCCTTGCAGATGTTGTCCTTTGTGTCATTGGTGGGAGTTAAACCCAGGACCTCAAGCCAAAGTGCTGTAAAGGCTGCAGTGCTAACCACTTGAGCCACCGTATAAGAGAAATAAAGTTCTCCTTGTAGCGTTGATCTAAAAGTGTCACCAACCAGTACTGAGTGTCCGCCAAGATGTTGATAATGCGAGGGTCACAAGACAGGCAGCATCACATAAGTCAACCATGTGCATAAGACTGTTAACAGGCAAGACTTCAGGTCCTCAACAACAGGATGATTGACCATGCTGTCTTCATCATTTTCCTCCTCCTCCTCTCCCCTGTCCTCTGGCCATCCGACGGTAAGATGGTTGTGCATCAATTGTGCATCAATGGTTGTGCGTCAATTTTGCATGAAAGTAGCTCCATTTCTTTATCCTCCTCCTCCTCGTAATAGTCCTCCAATGCACGTTGGGATGAGATGAGGCTGGGCTGTGTGTAATCACCCCGTACGGTTTATTGCTCCAACTCATCGTGTTCTGCCTCCAATGCATCGTTTTTGATTTTGAGCAGACAGCATTTTAGAAGACAGAGAAGCGGGATGGTGAAGCTAATTATGGCATCATTGCCCCTCACCATCTTGGTGAAGTCCTCAAAGTTTTGGCGGACAGTACATATGTCGGACATCCATGTTCACTCCTGAGGTCTTATGTGTGGAGTTTGAACCATATACCGACGGCCTAGTTGATGCTGGTACTCAACAACTGCCCTCTTCTGCTCACAAATCCTGACCAACATGTGTAGTGTGGAATTCTAATGTGTGGGGACATCACACACCAGTCTGTGATACGGAATGTGCAAACGCTGCTGAAAGCTGGCAAGGGCGGCTGAAGCAGTAGGTGACTTTCTAAAATTGGGCACACGGCGGACTTTTACGAGCAGATCAGACAGCTCCGGGTAGTAGTTAAGAAACCGCTGAACCACGAGGTTGACCACTCCCTTCTTCTTCAGATCCTGGAATCCCTCGGCATCACCCACCTTGCACTCTCTTGGATCTCCTCATACCTAGCGGAACGGACCTTCAGCGTCTTCCACTCCCACACCTCCTCCTCACCCTACCCCCTTTCTGTCGGAGGCCCCCAAGGTTCGGTCCTGGGACCCCTACTTTTCTCCATATACACTCTCGGCCTAGGGCAACTCATTAAGTCCCACGGCGTCCAGTACCACCTCTACGCCGACCACACCCAAATCTACCTGTCCGGCCCTGACATCACCTCCCTACTCTCCAAAATCCCACAATGCCTTTCCGCCTTCTCATCCTTCTTCTCTGCTCGCTTCCTTAAACTCAACATGGACAAAACTGAATCCATAATCTTGCCCCCAAGAAATTCCCCCCCACTTCCCAACCTATCCATCTGCGTCAACGGCTGCGCCCTCTCCCCAGTCCCCCAAGCCAAGTGCCTTGGGGTAATCCTTGACTCCTCCCTATCCTTTAAGCCCCACATCAAGGCACTCACCACATCCCTCCGGCTCCAGCTCAAGAACATCTCACGGATCCGGTCCTTCCTCACCCATGACACCGCTAAAACACTCATTCATGCTCTTATCATCTCCCGCCTTGACTACTGCAACCTCCTTCTCAATGGCCTCATGGCTAACTCCCTCACAGCTCTCCAGTCTATCCTCAATTCCGCTGCCCGACTAATGTACCTGTCCTCCCGCTACTCCCCTGTCTCCCCCCTCTCCCAAGCCCTTCACTGGCTCCCCACTTCCAAGAGAACCCAATTCAAAACACTAACCATGGCGTACAAAGCCATACACAACCTGGCCCCACCATACATCTCCGACGTGGTCTCCCTATACTTACCCTCACGCAACCTCCGCTCCTCCCAAGAACTCCTCCTCTGCTCCCCCCTCATCACCTCTTCGCACAACCGAGTCCAGGACTTCTCCCAGGCATCTGCCTTACTCTGGAACTCCCTGCCCGAACACGTCAGACACTCTCCTACCCTGACAAGCTTAAAGTGTCACCTGAAGACTCACCTATTCCGTCAATCCTACAACCTGCCATGAGACCCCATACCTGACATTCCCCCATCCTACCGTATCCCAACCCGCCCCTCGTAGACTGTGAGCCCTCGTGGACAGGGTCCCTGCCCCTCCTGTACCTGTACAACCTTATCGCCTATATTTAGTGTACTTGTTCTTGTCTCCCTTATCCTCATATAAAGCGCCATGGAACCTAAAGGCGCTATATAAATAAATAATAATAATAATAAAATGGGCCACGCATGGAACATGTGTCAGCTCGCATCACCACAGAGACGCCACCAGGTTCCGGGCATTGTCAGACACGACCATGCCTAGCTGTAGGTTCTGCGGTGTGAGCCAGTGATCTGCCTGCTGTTTCAGTGCTTTCCACAACTCTTCAGGATTGTGGGGTTTGTCACCTATGCATACTAGCTTCTGCACAGCCTGTTGCCGCTTAGCCAAGGCAGTGCTGCAGTGCTTCCAGGTTTGGACTGGTGTAGAGGGTGAAGTGAAGGAGGAGGAGGAGGAGGAGGGTGAGGATCATGAAGTTCCGGAGCTGTACACTGTGGGTGAAACCTTGACTGAGTTAGGGCCTGCAATCCTTGGTGTCGGAAGGACGTGTTCTGTCCCAAGCTCAGACTGGGTCCCGGCTTCCAGAATATTAACCCAGTGTGCCGTCAGAGAGATGTACCGGCCCTGCCCGCAAGCACTTGTTCACGTGTCCGTGGTTAGGTGGACTTTGCCTGAAACTGCGTTGTTAAGGGCACGTATGATGTTTTGTGACACGTGCTTATGTAATGCGGGGACGGTACACCAGGAAAAATAGTGTCAGCTAGGGACCGAGTAACGTGGGACAGCCCCCGCCATCAGGTTGTGGAATGCTTCCGTCTCCACCAGCCTAAAAGGCAACATTTCCAGTGCAAGCAGTCACGAAATGTCTGCATTTAGAACTGTGGCACGTGCGGCGTTGGCAGCGTATTTGCGCCTGCGTTCCAAAGATTGGGGTATGGATAACTGAACACTGCACTGGGACAAGGACGTGGCTGATGATGGTGCTACTTCTGCTTGTGCAAGTACAGGTGAAGGACAGGAGGCATCTTCACCAGCAGTATGGACAGGGGATTGGCTTGCACGCACAACAGTGGAAGATGCAGCGGTGTCACCCACAAACAATGCTCCTGTACTCTGCTGTACATCCCACAAAGTCGGGTGCTTTGCTGCTATGTGCCTGATCATGCTGGTGGTGGTCAGGCTGCTAGTTTTGCTACCCCTGCTGATGCTGGCATGGCAGGTGTTGCAAATGGCCTTTTTCGAATTATCTGCAGACACCTTAAAAACAGCCAGACTCGGGAAGACCTAGCAGTTGTACTGGCAACATCACTCGTGTTGTTGTTCCGGGGAACGGTTGCCTGCCTTCTGCCTGTGGACACCACCCTGCTTCTTCCGGCCTGTTGTGATGCTACGCCTAACTCCCCCTGTGCACTGCTGTCCTTGCTCTGCATGTCCTCCTGCCAGGTTGGGTCAGTTACTGGATCATCCACCACGTCGTCTTCCACTTCCGCACCCTGGTCCTGCTCCTGACTTTGTGGCAATTGTGTCTCATCATCGGCCACCTCTTGTTGAGTCACGTTCCCACCGTTGCCTTCATGAGACCGTGGCTGCTCAAATATTTGGCATCGGTACATACGATCTCCTCATGACCCACTTCAACTGGAGCTGGCGAGATGCCAGAATCTATGAATGGATAGTGAACAGCTCTTGAGAGTGCCCAAAAGTGTGTGATCAGTTATGTCCGGCGCCGGGCACTCGGCATGGTGGGAGGAAGGAGGATCAGGGTGTGGAATGTGCGGTCCAGTCTCACGGCTACTCACACTTGACCGTGTGGAAGACAGGCTGCTTGGGGTGGTGCAAAACTGACTGGAAGCATTATCCGCTATCCAACTAACAACCTGTTTTCACTGGTCTTGGTTTAATAGTGGTGTACTGCTGCAGTCTCCTACAAATTAGGACAAGAAAGGTCGAGCAAGATAATGTTGGCATTTGTAATTCCAGCTTGCCCATAGCCTCAGCCTCTGTATGCACCACCATCACGTCCAGTACCACCGGCCTTGTGCATTTTCAATGTTGTGCTGCCTGTATACAGGTAAATGAAGGTGTCAAAAAGATGGTTTTTAGCTGGACACTGAGATGACAGATTAGAGATTACATTCCAGCAGGTATACCGGTCAGTCACAAACGCTGAGATGGGCATACTGATTGTTTTGGTGTATACAAATTGGAGCTACAACCCCCTCCTGCCTCAAAAATGGGTAAATGAAGGCGGACAGGCTGACTCTGATCAAGATGAACAAGGGTTGTATTGGGCCCGACTTCACCACACCACCACCAAATGATAGTATAATTAAAAATTTGTGCTGGTAAATTGCCATGCACCTCCGCACACCCACACATGGGTACACACTTCATGACTTTGGTTACTTGCTGTTCTGCTCCTCCTTCTCCTCATCCGCCACCATCATATGATCAGTGGGACCGTAGTTCATGATGCCACGAAAACATAATTTTTTTTACATCATATTTATGATGATGATGACCTTCACCGTTCAAATGTTAGGCAGTACTTTCATGTATACCCCCCAGGGTAAATGTTTAAGTCCATGAAAACAGAATGGGCATTACAAGTACAGTAGACCCGCTCCTTTGTAATGGGAGCAATATTTAGAGGCTCTCCTCCATTTCAAGGGGCATTGAAGGGCCTCCCAATTTTTGGCTTCCCTGCCTGGGGCAATACTAAAAAAGACCCACTGGCTTACAATGGGCACATTTTTTGAAAAAGCCCTCATGCACGCCTTTATGCAGGGGCATATTGGTGTCTCCCAATTTATGGTTTCCCTGGCTAGGGCAATACTACAGCAGATACACTTGCTTATAATGGCCACATTTTTTAAAAAGGCCCTCATACACGCCTCCATCTAGGGGCATTGGGGTGCCTCCCAATTTTTGGCTTCCCTGCCCTAGGGCAATGCTACAAAACACACACTTCCTTATAATGGGCACATTATTTAAAGAGGCCTTCATTTACATCTCTTCTCAGGACATGGGAGTGCCACACAATTTTTAAAAGAAAAATCTTTGATATAATCCAAAAAACTAACATACACCAACTCTGTCTCACAGGTGGGTATGAGCCCTTAATATTTTTTCCATGAAAATCCGTTTTGGTTTCATTTTGTAACGTTTTCTTGACAGTCCGTAAAAGTGGCGTAATGGTCTGACAACATTGTTGACATTAGTGACCTTGGGGTCTGAAATGCTTCCAGGGGTCTTCCCCATGCTGTTCCCATGTCATTTCAGCACTGTTCTGATACTTTTGTGACATTTTTAGGCTTTTTCCATGCTGCCAGGGGTCATGTCAGAAAAATACTCGGGTCTCCCATAGGATAACATTGGGCTCGGTGCTCGGGCCGAGTACACGAGTATCTTGGGATGCTCGGCCCGAGCTTCGAGCACCCGAGCATTTTAGTACTCGCTCATCTCTAGTGCTCAGTGAAAGGGATCACAAACGTATACTAAAAGGATCTATCAGGTCCAGGTGCTCCGTATATACGATATAATTAAATGTCCTTCCAGACTTTTCCATATGACATTGACTACACCAACGCAATACTCTCAAGAGTGAGGAAACCGAACTAATTTCTTGATACACCCCAGGAGGAAACTCGTGCTACAAGTTTCGGGAGAGAGCTTAAGAAACAAACTGCTCTTATGTGACTTTGGCCGAATATCATAGGGCCCAGCGGATACCACGAGGTCTACGTGTCTCCCTTCGTCCTACTCTTTTTTCGGACAAGGATGCCTCAATAAGAGTATCCTCAATAAGTGCTCTATGGACCTGATCTTATTGACCATTGAGTTCCTACATGACGAGTTTGAGAAACTCAGCAAGAGCGTAGTGACACTAGAAGAACAGCTGAAAGCTTCACTATCCAACGCCGACTTTGAGAAAGCCAAGAAAAAAGTTGTAAGAAAAAAAGGGAGAGAAGGGGCACATGTGTAGGATCACTATAGCTAAGTTAATATTGCGTTATTACAGGTGGCCACTCACCTATTTGGGTTGTGCACGACCTGTGCAACCCGGTGTAATAGCCTTTGATATATGGGGGACCCCCGGCAATGTGCACGCTCCGCTCCTTCATCATCGCTGGTCCTCAGCTGTCCGTATAGGACCTTTCCGGTCACGTGGCGCCGATCCCGGATGTGCGTCACTGCGTGTTATCTAGGGAATGCCAGGTCCTTCACCACTGTGCCCTCGCTGTGCTGCTCCAGCCGCTGATCCCACAGGGGGAATAGAAGCTTGCAAGAAAATGGTTTAGCAGTCTTGTAGAAGCGCTACGAAAGCTCTGGCACCAGGATGATGATGTTTATAAAATGCAATCTTTATTTTCCCCTCACAGCTCCACAACATGTTTCAACTGCTCAAGGCAGTCTTCCTCAGGTAGTGTAAGGGCCCTACGTTAGGGCTCCTACAAGACCGCTAATTCATTTTCTTGCAAGAAAAAAGATGTGACTTTCTTGTCATAAATAGGACAACAGCCATATTTGATCATTTGTCTCAGGATCATGAGTCACATAAAATCATGGGATATCACTATTGAGTATATAGTTAAGGAAACAGGATGTTCAAAAAGTTATCAAGAAAGGGTAACCATCAAACGATGAAACAATGAAACAATGACATATACATTGTAAAATAATACAATAGGCACCTCAATTGGTCATTCTGGTGACCTCACTCTCACTAAGTCCAGGCACATGAGCATTTAATACGGACACCTAGTGTTATCCCCCCCTTTTTTGTCATAACACGGAGAAATCACACGGGGGCACCATGAACACAATCACAAGTTTGACTACATTTGTATTTTTATTATGTACTAATCTTTTTTCTGTACTGTTTTAATTTGTACTAGTACCATGAGGAAGGCCTGTAGGCCGAAACGTTGTAATATGCACTGTGTGGCAAAAATAAAATAACACTTTTTTGCACTAAACCATATGTGGAGTTTGTATTCCTCTTGTTTGGTGTGCCCAGAGTATACTTCTAGACGTTGACTCTTTTTTCTGGAGCACCCACTATAATACGTGAGCCTTCCATATTCTTGCTATATAGCTCAGGTGCCATGACCTGAGCTGTCTTCGGGTAACCTGAGTTCCCACCCCCTTAGGATGGCGCAGAGCTACTGGCTCTCCTTCAGGGACCAAGGGGATAGAAGCTTTGTTCGTCCCCTTGGTCTCTCTGATGAAGCAGAGCAGAAAGTGTCCAGCAGAGAGATGAGGGTTGAAAGGTTAATAAAGCTGCAGTCCCTAAATGTGTTTGTGTTTTTATTTATATTTTTTTATTTTTTAATGAATTATTTAAAAAAAAATTGACGTGGTCTTTGCCATATTTTTGAATGTCAGCCAGGTACAGCAGGCAGGCACGAGCTGCCCCCAACCCCCAGCTAAGTATTTGTACCTGTAATGAGATATAGAAATTGGTTGCGCCACGCTGCTTTATGTTTTATATCCACCCTCTGTTAAGTCACCGTTACACTCACCTTTTCCTGTTGTGCTGTCCGCACAACAGGGGGGCTCACGTAGTGAGTGCACGGGGTCTCTCTCTGGACGGTGTGGATTTCTTTCCCTTTTTCCTCGGTGTCCGCCTGTGTAATTGCACGTGATCCGTCACGTGTTTTCCTCTCCTCTGTTAGATTTGTCTTCTCTTCCGGAGCTGCTCCACCGCTCTCCCCATAGGGAGATGGATATGCAGGCAATGGAATAAAACGATGTTTGGGTGAGCGCTGGGATATGAAGACAGCTACACTTCAACAAGTATTTTACCTGTAAGTTTATTGTTCAAATCACAGTAGGTCCTCTCCCACAACATGTTTCGACGCTCAGGGCGTCTTCCTCAAGTGGATATCAGACCTTACATTTGGTATCCTTATAAATCCTCCATTAACCAATCCCTTGCTTTTAGGTTTAAAATAGCTTTTTTTTTTTTTTTTTTTTTTAACTCTTTCCTATCCAAATGTCTAAATGGCTATATAAGCAGTTCTATTTAATGCACAATACGAGCCCTTTTTATTCTATTGCACAACTGCCCGTTCTTTTGTGACAAAAACATAACTATTCATCCAGGAATACATTAAAAATTCAAAATAGTAAAAACACCACAATATTATTAAACAAAATCCACCTATTAGATACACATAATTATTACACTTAAAAAATTCACATGAAAATTACATATAAAAACTTCATCTAAAAATTCCATATAAAAAAATTACATATAAAAAATACATATACAAATTATTAAAACATCATGAAATCTATACAAACAATCTAATCTTAAAAGATGATTTCTGCAAATGGTAATTATGGGTTTATATATTATTCTCTATTGAGAGATTAAGGCCCTCCGGTGCCAATGTACCCATTTTAAAAATCCAATACATTTCTTTCTTATTTAATTTCTCAATCCTATCATGTACTTCCTCACTTATTTGTTCTAGGATTATTAATTTAAGACTGGTGGGATCCCTTTCATGTATCTGATGATAGTGTCTTGAGATGCTGTGATTTAAATACCCCTTTCTGATATTTGATCTGTGCTTACTCAGCCTAGCCTGCATAGTCTGGATCGTTCTACCTATATATTGGAGTTTGCAGGGACACTCCAACATATATATTACAAATTGTGATCTACAATCCATTCTCTGTTTAATTGGGAACGATTCTTCAGTTGTATTGGATGTGAACTTATTACATCCATGTACAATGCTATTGCAACATTCACATCGTCGTGAGTTGCATTTATAGCACCCATTTTTTATTTTTTCATTGGTCTTTGTTTGTTGTTCTTTACTCCCAATGTTCATATTTTTTATTTTGTTCAGGGCTATTAAGGCCTGGAGGGTTCTCCCTCTTCTAAAAATAATCTCTGGTTTTTCTGTTATAATTTTTGAGAGGATGGGATCCCCCTTTAAAATAAACCAGTATTTACCTAAAATTGTGTAAATTTCCCTATATGATTGGTTGAAAGTTGTTACTAGATTACACCTATAAATTACAATATCGTTCTCCCCTTCTTTCATTTTCCTTTCTTTATTTAATTCCATTTGCTTAATTATCTCACTCTGTGTGCGGTTTTTACTTCTATTATAAGCATCCGCTAGGAGTCTGCTCGGGTATCCTCTCTCTCTAAACCTTCTCTTTAGTATAGAGGCTTCTTGTTTGAAATTAGTCTCATTTGTACAGTTTTTTCTGATTCTGAGGTACTGTCCATAAGGTATATTTTTAATCCAGGGGGCAGGTGGCTACTATTAAACTCCAGATAACTATTTACATCCACATTTTTGAAAAAAGTGGATGTGGTTATCTCTCCCTCCTCATTGATGGTAATCATGAGGTCCAGGAACTGTATATTTTTGTCTGAGATATTCATAGTGAAAAAAAGTCCCCAGTTATTTAGGTTTAATGAATTCACAAATTCTGTTGCTTCCTCCCTGGTACCAGTCCAAATAATTATTAAATCATCAATAAAACGTTTAAAAAATTTTATGTGTTTTTTACCCAAACTAGACTGTGCGATGGACCGAGACTCGAACGCCCCCATATATAATCCAGCATAACTGGGGGCGAATCTCGTGCCCATCGCACAGCCTTTAATCTGTTTAAACAGTTTATCCTCAAAAGAAAACACATTATTTTCTAAAATAAATTCAATTCCAGCACCAATAAATTCTTTCTGTTTCACCAGGATCTTTTTATCCTGTCTTAAAAAATGATTGATGACCCCTATACCTTTTTGATGCGGGATATTTGAATACAGGGACCTGACATCTAAAGTGATAAGTAGGGAACCTTTTAATTGGGGGAGTTTTGTTATTAAGCTGATCAAATGTGAGGAATCCTTCAGATATGAGTCTAATTTTAAATTATATTGCTGTAAAAATAAATCCACATAATGGGAAAGGTTACTGGTCATGCTCTCAATCCCTGAAATAATTGGGCGCCCTGGTGGATCTGTTTTATTCTTATGGATTTTTGGCAAAAAATAAAAATGGGGGACTTTATATTTATTTATATTCAGAAATCTAAATTCTTTTTTGTTTAAAATTCCTTCCGCCCTAGCTTCTATTATCAGAAGTTTATATTTTATAAATAATTCCTCCAATGGGCTTTTATCCAGTTTTATTTAGAATTCTTTGTCCTCCAACATCCTAATACTCCTATTTATATACCATTCCCGATCCATTATGACCGTCCCTCCCCCTTTGTCAGCTTTTTTAATTATTATATTTTTATTTTCCCTTATTTTATTTAGAGCCAATCTTTCCCTAAAAGTTAAATTATCCTTCTGTTTACTGTTTTCAAAACTGCGTATTTCTTTAAGTGCCAATTGTTGGAAAGTCTCAAGGTGAGGTCCTTTAAAATATGTAGGGTAGAAATTACTTCTTATTTTAGGATCTATATGTGAATATTTATCCTCCTTTAGTATATCTAATTCTATATTCTCTTTTTCTTTTATTTTGGCACAATTTCTTCCTTTTATTTTTTCCATTTGGAAATATCTTTTTACTGTTAATTTCCTGATATACTCATTGAAATCCCTGTATAGGGTCAATTGATCTAATCTTGCCTTTGGGCAGAAGGAAAGGCCCCTTTCCATTAATTTTATCTCATCCTCCGTTAATTCTGTTTGTGATATGTTGAAAATCCCTCTTTCTGAGCTATCTAATCTACCTTCGTTTTCTTCTTTTTTATTTTCTCTACTTCTGGGGATAGATGCACGGTTTCTACCTCTCCCTCCTCTGCACCCTCTACTTCTCTCTTTCTTTTTACCTTTCTGCCATTCCTGGATGAATAGTTATGTTTTTGTCACAAAAGAACGGGCAGTTGTGCAATAGAATAAAAAGGGCTCGTATTGTGCATTAAATAGAACTGCTTATATAGCCATTTAGACATTTGGATAGGAAAGAGTTAAAATTAAAAAAAAAAAAAAAAAAAAAAAAGCTATTTTAAACCTAAAAGCAAGGGATTGGTTAATGGAGGATTTATAAGGATACCAAATGTAAGGTCTGATATCCACTTGAGGAAGACGCCCTGAGCGTCGAAACATGTTGTGGGAGAGGACCTAGTGTGATTTGAACAATAAACTTACAGGTAAAATACTTGTTGAAGTGTAGCTGTCTTCATATCCCAGCGCTCACCCAAACATCGTTTTATTCCATTGCCTGCATATCCATCTCCCTATGGGGAGAGCGGTGGAGCAGCTCCGGAAGAGAAGACAAATCTAACAGAGGAGAGGAAAACACGTGACGGATCACGTGCAATTACACAGGTGGACACCGAGGAAAAAGGGAAAGAAATCCACACCGTCCAGAGAGAGACCCCGTGCACTCACTACGTGAGCCCCCCTGTTGTGCGGACAGCACAACAGGAAAAGGTGAGTGTAACGGTGACTTAACAGAGGGTGGATATAAAACATAAAGCAGCGTGGCGCAACCAATTTCTATATCTCATTACATGTACACCGGTTGGAGCGGTCACCGCGGTCTGCAGCCTGCTGCAAAGGAATGAAAAAGGATTAACCTTCATTGAATTGCATTCGATTGATAATCATTGAACAGCCTGCAGGAAAAACTGAAGGACTAATTGGGCAATTAATCACAAGTGTAACTAGCAGTGAACATTGTTAGTAATATATTGTAACAGAGTTCATATAAGTCCAATGGATTTTTATACAACTAATAGAGAAATAATTAGGGAACACCTGATTTCAGAATTCTTAGGGGAAAATAGGAATATAGACATGATGGAAACACATGAGAACAGAGAGAGGTTAAATGAGGAGGAAAATAAAAAAATGGTTAGTATATTCTGCAATTATGAGAATAAGTGCAAAATAGAAATTATAAATCAACTAGATGCCATTTTTATTGAAAAATATTTAGCGGAAAAAGTGATCCCAAAAGGATTAAAATTATCACAAAAATCAACTTATCCCCATGATTTGGAGTATACAAAAATATGGGACGATTACATGGAAAATTGTTCCATAGGTATGCTACAAATCCTATTACAAAAAAGGATTAAACTAGCAGAAGAAGCCATTCAGGAGATGAGGAACATCTGTGGGTGTGTGGAAAAATACACACACAGTGTTGATTTTTGGGAATATAATCAAACCCTGAGAATAAAATTAAGTAAATTTGAGGAAGAATTATTAAAAAGAAAGTGAATAAATTTATAAGAGACAAAATAAATAAAAATGCAGGTACAAAATCAGCCCTTCCATTAGGAGAAAATAATTCCTTGATGAGCAAAAATGACAAAACATCAAAATTGGAGACAGAAAAGGAAAAGGAAATGGTAGAAATTAATAAACAAGTAACTCAGAATAAAGGAAAAAATGAGAATAAAAATATAAATAAAAATAAGAACAATAGCGAGATAAAAGAATGGGAGATAACAGAAGAACAAAGGATACATATGAGTCACATAAAAAAACGTTAATGAATGGAGGTAAATGTGGGAATCAAAAAGAGAGTGAGGAAAATAATCAGATAAAAAAAGCTAACAACAATAATAAAAAAATAGATAAAAAAATAGATGGGAACAAGAACAAAAATGAGAATAAAAATAATAAAAAAGGAGAGAACTTGAATATAATGACAGATAATGTAAACAATAGTTTAGAAAAGCAGGAAGAATCATTATCCAACTCACAGAAAAGAAGAAGGAGAAGAAGTAAAAACAAATCAGGTAGTATAATCAATAGTAATAGGCAAGAAGAGCCTACTCCAGTCAGTGACCAAATACCATTAATAGACTTTATTGAATTGATCCAGGAAAATAAACAAAAAATAGGGGAAATTAATAGCACAAATAATAATTCATTTGATTTATTCACATTACATACAACCACACAGCAGTCAACACAAAATCAAATATTAGATTTAGATGACACACTATATCAAAAGTTACCAAATCCACTTGAAACAATAGGGGTGAATATAGAAAAGGCACTGAATTCGTCATTGGAAGAGGGTACACAATTATTAGGTAAAAATGATTTATGGGAATTTTATATAGAGGGCACGGAAAATAGGGACGACACAGAGACTAATAACATCATACAAAACACAAAAATAGTGGGAGAAATAAATGAAAATACAAATAAGAATAAAGAAAAGGGGGAATTAGATCCTAGATCAATTAATAATAGTAATAAAAATAATAAAAAAATCACCCATTTTTTTCAAGTAAACGGCAGAAAGGTAAAAAGAAAGAGAGAAGAGAGGGTGCAGAGGAGGGAGAGGTAGAAACCGTGCATCTATCCCCAGAAGTAGAGAAAATAAAAAAGAAGAAAACGAAGGTAGATTAGATAGCTCAGAAAGAGGGATTTTCAACATATCACAAACAGAATTAACGGAGGATGAGATAAAATTAATGGAAAGGGGCCTTTCCTTCTGCCCAAAGGCAAGATTAGATCAATTGACCCTATACAGGGATTTCAATGAGTATATCAGGAAATTAACAGTAAAAAGATATTTCCAAATGGAAAAAATAAAAGGAAGAAATTGTGCCAAAATAAAAGAAAAAGAGAATATAGAATTAGATATACTAAAGGAGGATAAATATTCACATATAGATCCTAAAATAAGAAGTAATTTCTACCCTACATATTTTAAAGGACCTCACCTTGAGACTTTCCAACAATTGGCACTTAAAGAAATACGCAGTTTTGAAAACAGTAAACAGAAGGATAATTTAACTTTTAGGGAAAGATTGGCTCTAAATAAAATAAGGGAAAATAAAAATATAATAATTAAAAAAGCTGACAAAGGGGGAGGGACGGTCATAATGGATCGGGAATGGTATATAAATAGGAGTATTAGGATGTTGGAGGACAAAGAATTCTAAATAAAACTGGATAAAAGCCCATTGGAGGAATTATTTATAAAATATAAACTTCTGATAATAGAAGCTAGGGCGGAAGGAATTTTAAACAAAAAAGAATTTAGATTTCTGAATATAAATAAATATAAAGTCCCCCATTTTTATTTTTTGCCAAAAATCCATAAGAATAAAACAGATCCACCAGGGCGCCCAATTATTTCAGGGATTGAGAGCATGACCAGTAACCTTTCCCATTATGTGGATTTATTTTTACAGCAATATAATTTAAAATTAGACTCATATCTGAAGGATTCCTCACATTTGATCAGCTTAATAACAAAACTCCCCCAATTAAAAGGTTCCCTACTTATCACTTTAGATGTCAGGTCCCTGTATTCAAATATCCCGCATCAAAAAGGTATAGGGGTCATCAATCATTTTTTAAGACAGGATAAAAAGATCCTGGTGAAACAGAAAGAATTTATTGGTGCTGGAATTGAATTTATTTTAGAAAATAATGTGTTTTCTTTTGAGGATAAACTGTTTAAACAGATTAAAGGCTGTGCGATGGGCACGAGATTCGCCCCCAGTTATGCTGGATTATATATGGGGGCGTTCGAGTCTCGGTCCATCGCACAGTCTAGTTTGGGTAAAAAACACATAAAATTTTTTAAACGTTTTATTGATGATTTAATAATTATTTGGACTGGTACCAGGGAGGAAGCAACAGAATTTGTGAATTCATTAAACCTAAATAACTGGGGACTTTTTTCACTATGAATATCTCAGACAAAAATATACAGTTCCTGGACCTCATGATTACCATCAATGAGGAGGGAGAGATAACCACATCCACTTTTTTCAAAAATGTGGATGTAAATAGTTATCTGGAGTTTAATAGTAGCCACCTGCCCACCTGGATTAGAAATATACCTTATGGACAGTACCTCAGAATCAGAAAAAACTGTACAAATGAGACTAATTTCAAACAAGAAGCCTCTATACTAAAGAGAAGGTTTAGAGAGAGAGGATACCCGAGCAGACTCCTAGCCGATGCTTATAATAGAAGTAAAAACCGCACACAGAGTGAGATAATTAAGCAAATGGAATTAAATAAAGAAAGAAAAATGAAAGAAGGGGAGAACGATATTGTAAATTATAGGTGTAATCTAGTAACAACTTTCAACCAATCATATAGGGAAATTTACACAATTTTAGGTAAATACTGGTTTATTTTAAAGGGGGATCCCATCCTCTAAAAAATTATAACAGAAAAAGCAGAGATTATTTTTAGAAGAGGGAGAACCCTCCAGGCCTTTATAGCCCCGAACAAAATAAAAAATATGAACATTGGGAGTAAAGAACAACAAACAAAGACCAATGAAAAAATAAAAAATGGGTGCTATAAATGCAACTCACGACGATGTGAATGTTGCAATAGCATTGTACATGGATGTAATAAGTTCACATTCAATACAACTGAAGAATCGTTCCCAATTAAACAGAGAATGGATTGTAGATCACAATTTGTAATATATATGTTGGAGTGTCCCTGCAAACTCCAATATATAGGTAGAACGATCCAGACAATGCAGGCTAGGCTGAGTAAGCACAGATCAAATATCAGAAAGGGGTATTTAAATCACAGCATCTCAAGACACTATCATCAGATACATGAAAGGGATCCCACCAGTCTTAAATTAATAATCCTAGAACAAATAAGTGAGGAAGTACATGATAGGATTGAGAAATTAAATAAGAAAGAAATGTATTGGATTTTTAAAATGGGTACATTGGCACCGGAAGGCCTTAATCTCTCAATAGAGAATAATATATAAACCCATAATTACCATTTGCAGAAATCATCTTTTAAGATTAGATCGTTTGTATAGATTTCATGATGTTTTAATAATTTGTATATGTATTTTTTATATGTAATTTTTTTACATGGAATTTTTAGATGAAGTTTTTATATGTAATTTTCATGTGAATTTTTTAAGTGTAATAATTATGTGTATCTAATAGGTGGATTTTGTTTAATAATATTGTGGTGTTTTTACTATTTTGAATTTTTAATGTATTCCTGGATGAATAGTTATGTTTTTGTACAAAAGAACGGGCAGTTGTGCAATAGAATAAAAAGGGCTTGTATTGTGCATTAAATAGTACTGCTTATATAGCCATTTAGACATTTGGATAGGAAAGAGTAAAAAAAAAAAAAAAAAAAAGCTATTTTAAACCTAAAAGCAAGGGATTGGTTAATGGAGGATTTATAAGGATACCAAATGTAGGGTCTGATATCCACTTGAGGAAGACGCCCTGAGCGTCGAAACATGTTGTGGGAGAGGACCTACTGTGATTTGAACAATAAACTTACAGGTAAAATACTTGTTGAAGTGTAGCTGTCTTCATATCCCAGCGCTCACCCAAACATCGTTTTATTCCAAGTATTTGTACCTGGCTGGAACCAAAAATATAAGGAAGCCCTTTTTTATTTCATGAATTTCATGAAATAATTAAAAAATGTTCTGCGCTTCACCCTATTTTTGGGTCCAGCCAGGTTCAACAAGACAACTGGTGGCTGGAATCCGCAACGTAGGGTGGCCCAAGCTTTCTGGACCCCCCACGCTGCAAATTGCAGTCTGCAGCTGCCCCAGAAAATGGTGTGTTCATTAAACACCATCTTCTGGCGCTGTATCCAACTCTTCTAGCAGCCCTAGTGCCGCGTGGCTCACTGGGTAATAAAGGGGTTAGGGTTTTTATTATCAGCTGGCCCTAAGCCCGAAATTCATGGGGTCTTGCCAATATTAGACATAACCAACATGAATTTCTAGTAATCAGATAAAGAAAACAACACAGAGAAAAATATTTTTATTAGAGATAAAACACAAACACAATTAGTGATTCCACCTTTATTGAAGAAAAGAACCCTCCCCCGACATAGTCCAGGCTCGAGGGTCCCGAGAGGCCCAATCCGGATCCAATATCATTTGCTGGCTGGCAAACCGATCAGATGGTCAATATCAGGTTTAAGAACCTGAATTAGCTGGCAGATAAGCTGTTAGTTTAAATCGCCCGCCAATACTGAACAGCTGATGTGTCAGCGGCGGGCGATTTAAACACAGCTGATCTGACAGCTGTTTAAATCTCCCGCCAACACCGCCCGCTGCCGACATTAGCTGAGCGGTGTTGGCGGGAGATTTAAACATCTGTGAGTATATACACCGTATATACTCGTGTATAAGCCGACCCCCTTACTTTTGCCCCCAAAACCTGGGAAAACCTATTGACTCGTGTATAAGCTGAGGGTGGACCCCAGCACAGGTATACAGCCCCCAGCAGTGTGGTATACAGGCCTCCCCAGTGGTAGTGTACAGCAGCCTCCCCAGTGGTAGTATACAGTAGCCTCCCCAGTGGTAGTATACAGCAGCCTCCCCAGTGGTATATATAGGCCCCAGCAGTATATACAGCAGCCCCAGTGGTATACAGTAGCCTCCCCAGTGGTATATACAGGCCCCAGCAGTATTACAGCAGCCTCCCCAGTGGTATATACAGGCCCTAGCAGTATATACAGCAGCCCCAATGGTATACAGCAGCCTCCCCAGTGGTATACAGCAGCCTCCCCCAGTGGTATATACAGGCCCCAGTGGTATATACAGGCCCCAGTGCTATATACAGGCCCCAGTGCTATATACAGGTCCCAGTGGTATATACAGGCCCCAGTGGTATACAGGCCCCAGTGCTATATACAGGCCTCAGTGCTATATACTGGCCCCAGTGGTATACAGGCGCCCCCCCTTGCTGCCGCACACCTGTAAAGGAATACATCATTATACTTATCGCTGTCACCGCCGTCACTGCCGCCGCCACCGCTCTGCACCGCGCTCATCCGGGTCCTCCTACTTCTTCACGCTTCCTCCTCCGGCGGGCGCAGGCAATGACGTCATTGCCTATGCGCCGGAGGAGGAAGCATGAAGAAGCAGGAAGAAGCATGAAGACCCGGAGGAGCACGGTGCAGAGCGGCGGTGGCGACAGCGATAAGTATAATGATGTATTCCTTTACAGGTGTGCGGCAGCAAGGGGGGGCGCCTGTATACCATTGATGGGGGGGGGCGGGCGGCTTGTATACGGTATGACTCGTGTATAAGCCGAGGGGGGGACTTTTCAGCACATTGTTTGTGCTGAAAAACTCGGCTTATACACGAGTATATATGGTATATATATATATATATATATATACACTACGAAAGTGAAACTACATGTCACATTAGCTGAGTGATTGTTTAAAAGCCAGCGGCTTTTCACTGCCGGCTTTTAAACAATCATGCACCCATTTCAGCCTTTTCAGCCTTTTCCTCGGCCACCAGACCCTTTTGTAGTGTCCAGTACAATTAGAACTCACATTTTCTATTGACTTACTATGGGCTCGTAACAAGTACCCGAGTATTAGGACCTACTCGTTACGAGTATAGCGAGTCCGAATATTTCACTATTCGCTCATCTCTAACTGATGCCCTATGGTACCCTTGTGTCTATAAATACCACCAATCACCTGACCCTTTGCATCGCTGGTCGCAGGTGACACAACCGCCCCCAATGCTTGGCTGGTTGCAGGAGATTATGCATCGGTAGTAGACACCTGTGTTGCCTCTCAGTGGAGCTAGTAGCTTCCTGCTAAGTGCAATGGATGTTTGTCATGGCTATTTTTTCGGTAAGTTTTTTTGAATTTTTTGTCCTTTAGTGTTTTTTGGCTAAAACAGACATATGGTTAGGACTAGGACTTGAAAGTGTGAGGGCACTAGATGGTGGCTTAGGAGCTTACATATTTTGACCAAAGTATCCACTAACACCTCACATCATCATCCTGTCACATCGCCATTGGACTCGATGGCTGGTGTTCCTGCCTCGGCCGCTGGGAGGTGCCAGATTCCTTCGGCTGATGGTGCCGGTGATAGGAGGGCCTTGTCCTCATATGGACCTGCTCCTTCGACGTCTGCCTCTGTCGCTGAACGCCGCCGTGTTTCTCCTTCGGGTGATGTTGGTCGCAGAGGAGCGGGCCCTGCAGAAGTGTCTGATAGGCGCAGACTTCATTCTTCTGTCAGAAGTGGGGTGGTTGGTGCCAGTCGTGCATCACCATCTGGCCTGGTCCTAGGGGCGGTCCGGATGAGATCTTCAGGCTGTGAGCTCCAGCCTATGGGAGGTAACCGCGCCCTTCAAATACATTGGAGCCTGTCTTGCAGGCCGCCAGATATAGTTTTGGTTCCCCAGTGATATAGTGTGTGTTTAGTTTTGTCTCTGACCTTTGCCTGGATTTCTGACTCTGCTACAGCCTGTCGATTTTGTACCTTAGCTGCCCTCTCGGTTTTAACTCGGACTACTTACTACGTTTTTCGGGTCCTGATTTTTCCCTTCCTGGCGACCTTCCTGCTCTGCTGCTCATAATAGGCAGCTACCCCCTGGGCTCCGCTGTAATTCCAAATCCCTGTATAGGGGTTAAGGGTCTCGGGGTTTCTCGGGGTGCTGCCTTACCAACAGCTCAGCCTCACAGCGGATGGTCGTCACACATCCATAGTTTTTTTTGCACTTTTTTACTTCTTGCAGTGTGCGGCTGAGCCCTCTGGGAAGCGTCTGTCATTTGTGTGATGCATGTACATGGTGCGAGGCAGCCCGCCTGATCTAATTACGTGGGTGTGACCAATGGATTGCATACTTACACTATGCGTCACATGTGCTTGTGTGACTGACACCTTATGGTAGCTTTGTGTCTATAAATACCACCAATCACCTGACCCTTTGCATCGCTGGTCGCAGATAACATAACTGCCCCCAATGCTTGGCTGGTTGCAGGAGATTGTGCACCGGTATTAGACACCTGTGTTGTCTCTCAGTGGAGCTAGTTGCGTCCTGCTAAGTGCAATGGATGTTTGTCATGGCTATTTTTTGGTGATTTTTTCTGAATTTTTTGTCCTTTAGTAGTTACTACGCTCTTTCAGTTGACCTGCTGATGGTGGCAGACTGTGTAATAGGAGGTTAATGCCAGCTAAATTTCATATTTGGGGCTCATAATCACAGGCTAATGTTAGATCCATTCATTATGAACCTCTAAGAAAATAGTAAATAATACACCACACCATGAAAAATAATTTATTTGAAAAAAGAACACAAATACATTTCTCTTCTGCCATGTTTATGATCCCTACACAAACCCTCCATAATCTTCACAAATGTCTGTTCACAGTGCGACCAGAAAGCAACTGGCTGCTGTGAATGGGGTGACATCACAGTCTGGATCATCTCAGGTCACAGTTCAGCCTCATCACTGTAGCTGACCTCATGTGAACCAGATTGTGATGACACTCTGCAGCCAGTTGGTTTCTGTGCTTTGCCACTCTGGAATGGGTGGTATGCCAAGTCTGAAAATTCTCTACATAGAGAACTTAGGAGCTATGTAGAGAAGTGTGAGAAAAGGCGTAAATTCTGCTCCAGTGGCAAAGCTGACGGGAACTTTAATAATTGATTGTAATAAAGTTGTGGCTTTAAATCACTCATGCATCCCCTAACCAGGTCCCCCCCCCATCGTCAGGGGAGAATGAAGCCTCTCCACCTCCTAAGGCAAAGAGCGGGAGGGGGGATTGCTATCAGTGCCGGCCGGAGTGAAGAATGGGGGGTGGCTTGGGGAGTGCTGTCGGTGCCGGCCAGAGAGAAAAGCAGGGGTAGGGGGGATTTGGGATGTGCTGTCCGTTCACATACCTGGTGCTTGCAGGCAGAGGCAAGCGGCGCACCCCATAGCAGCCGCTAAGCCGCTATGTGCAGTGCTCCTCCCCCTGCCGCATTACCGCTCCCCTAGTATAGTGCCGCCTGAGCAACCAGCTCAACTTGTCCAATGGTTGCTGCGGCTGTGCCCATAGTATAAGCATGTGCACTTACATTGTTATTAATGCTTTTACACAATAAGATAGAGCACAATTTCTTCTTCTGAGGAAAATTCCTACATGAATACCTCAATGTTAGTTCCTAAATACGCACCAAATATGTAACCGCATTCACACAGTGCTTATTTGCTGCATGTTTAGTGTGGAGTTTAGGAGTATTTTGCGCTGATGACATGAGGATTTGTTGTATTATTGGTCACCAGCACAGGTACAACAGGCCGCTTCGGGCTACTACCAATCCCCATATGCCTAGGTTTACCTGGTTGGTGATAAAAAAAATTACATTGGGCTTTGCCATACTTTTGGTTGGCACTCAGGTACAACTAGGTGGCTAGGGGCTGGAATCCTCAACGTGGAAAAACCCAAGTGTTCTGAGCCCCACACTGTGAGTTGCAGCACACATTCACCCCAGAAAATTTCAAATTCATAGACACAACATTTTTTGGCTCTGTACCCGACTCTTCCAGTTGCCCCGGTGCCGATGGCAAACTGGGTAACAAAGGGGTTAATGTGAACTATGCATTGTTAGCTGCCACTAATCCCGAGGTTCATAATGTCGGGCCAATGTTAGACCCCCACCATCTGAAACCTCTAAGTAATTCTTAAATACTAGCTGTGAGCCCGATGCAAATGCATCGGGATTCTAGAACGTGCATTAATTTGATTATAGTAGTTATAGCTGTTAGCCTGATGCAAATGCATCGGGTATCTAAAATATGTTTATTGTTTTTTTAAACATTTTTAAATAATAATCGCATCATCAATAGCAATAATATAAGCCATAGCATTATTATTAGCAGTAATAGCAGTATTAATAGCATTATTAGCAGTATTATGAGCATTAATAACAGTATTAATAGCATTAATAGCATTATTATTAGCATTAATAGCATTATTAATAGCATTATTAGCATTAATAATAGCATTAATAACATTATTAATAGCATTAATAGCATTATTATTAACATTAATAGCATTAATAATAGCATTATTAGCATTAATAATAGCATTAATAACATTATTAATAGCATTAATAGCATTATTAATAGCATTATTAGCATTAATAATAGCATTAATAACATTATTAATAACATTAATAGCATTATTATTAGCATTAATAGCAATATTACTAGCATTAATAGGATAAATATTAGCATTAATAGCAATAATAGCATTATTAATAGCATTAATAGCATTATTATTAGCATTAATAGCATTACTAATAGCATTATTAGCATTAATAATAGCATTAATAACATTATTAATAGCATTAATAGCATTATTATTAGCATTAATAGCATTAATAGCATTATTATTAGCATTAATAGCATTAATAATACCATTAATAGGATAAATATTAGCATTAATAGCATTAATAGCATAAATAATAGCAGTAATAGCATTATTAATAGCATTAATAGCATTATTATTAGCAGAAATAGCATTAATAATAGCATTATTAGCATTAATAATAGCATTAATAACATTATTAATAGCATTAATAGCATTATTATTAGCATTAATAGCATTAATAATAGCATTATTAGCATTAATAATAGCATTAATAACATTATTAATAGCATTAATAGCATTATTATTAGCATTAATAGCAATATTAATAGCATTAATAGGATAAATATTAGCATTAATAGCATTAATAGCATAATTAATAGCATTAATAGCATTATTAATAGTATTAATAGCATTATTATTAGCATTAATAGCATTAATAATAGCATTAATAGCATTAATAATAGCATTAATAACATTATTAATAGCATTAATAGCATTATTAATAGCATTAATAGCATTATTATTAGCATTAATAGCATTAATAATGCCATTAATAGGATAAATATTAGCATTGATAGCATTAATAGCATAATTAATAGTATTAATAGCATTATTAATAGCATTAATAGCATTATTATTAGCATTAATAGCATTAATAATAGCATTATTAGCATTAATAATAGCATTAATAACATTATTAATAGCATTAATAGCATTATTATTAGCATTAATAGCATTAATAATACCATTAATAGGATAAATATTAGCATTAATAGCATTAATAGCATTATTATTAGCATTAATAGCATTATTATTAGCATAAATAGCATTAATAATAGCATTATTAGCATTAATAATAGCATTAATAACATTATTAATAGCATTAATAGCATTATTATTAGCATTAATAGCATTAATAATAGCATTATTAGCATTAATAATAGCATTAATAACATTATTAATAGCATTAATAGCATTATTATGAGCATTAATAGCATTAATAGTATTATTAATAGCATGAATAGCATTATTAATAGCATTAATAGGATTAATAGCATTATTAATAGCATTATTAATAGCATTAATAGCATAAATAATAGAATTAATAGCATAAAAAATAGCATTAATAGCATTAGTATTAGCATAAAGAGCATTAATAGCAATATTATTAGCCTGAATAGCATTATTAATAGCATTAATAGGATAAATATTAGCATTAATAGCATTAATAGCATAATTAATAGCATTAATAGCATTATTAATAGCATTAATAGCAATATTATTAGCATTAATAGCATTAATAATAGCATTATTAGCATTAATAATAGCATTAATAACATTATTAATAGCATTAATAGCATTATTATTAGCATTAATAGCATTAATAATAGGATTATTAGCATTAATAATAGCATTAATAACATTATTATTAGCATTAATAGCATAATTATTAGCATTAATAGCATTATTATTAGCAGCAATATCATTATTATTAGAATTTTTTTTTTAATTATTATTTTTTATTTAATTATTTATTATTTTTTATTTATTTTTTTATTATTATTTAATTATTTTTTAATTATTTTTTTTATTATTAAATTTATTATTTAGGCTGAGACCCAGTTCGCATTCAGGTCCGCTGGAAGGGCTGATATAATTAGCATATATGTATTTTTTTTATTATTATTTTTATTGAATTATTTATTATTTTATATTTATTTTTTTATTATTTTTTAATTATTTTTTAATTATTTTTTTTATTATTACATTTATTATTTAGGCTGAGACCCAGTTCTCATTCAGGTCCGCTGGAAGGGCTGATATAATTAGCATATATTTATTTTTTTTATTATTATTTTTATTTAATTATTTATTATTTTTTTTTTTTTTTTTTATTATTATTTAATTATTTTTAAATTATTTTTTTTATTATTTAATTTATTTATTTTTTTAAGTCAGACTGAGACACAGTTCTCATTCAGGTCCGCCTTTTTTTTTCCCCATTGACATACATTAGCGGTGTGTCGGCGATTTTATGGCCGCCCACCTGGTTCTATTTGTCGGCCCTAAAATCGCGGACACACCGCTAATGCATCTCTATGGGCAGTCAGCCCGATTTCGGATTGAACGCCGACCAATCAGAATTCGAGCTGACTGCCCATAGAGATGCATTAGCGGTGTGTCCGCGATTTTAGGGCCGACAAATAGAACCAGGTGGCCGGCCATAAAATCGCCGACACACCGCTAATGTATGTCAATGGGAAAAAAAAAGGCGGACCTGAATGAGAACTGTGTCTCACTCTCGCAAGTAAAAAAATAAATAAATTAAATAATAAAAAAAATAATTTAAAAATAATTAAAAATAATAAAAAAAAAAATAAAAAATAATAAATAATTAAATAAAAATAATAATAAAAAAAAAAAAAAAATGCGGACCTGAATGAGAACTGTGTCTCAGTCTGACTTAAAAAAATAAATAAATTTAATAATAAAAAAAATAATTAAAAAATAATTTAAAAATAATTAAAAAATGAGGGGCTCTTCTGATTGGCTGAGGGCAGTATACAGCGACCAATCAGAAGAGGGCCTCAGATCTCATTGAGGTAGAATGGCGGATTTTTCGTCCATTCTATCTTAATGAGAATGAAGAGGACGTCGGAGGTGGAAGTTTGCGAAAAGAAGACAGAAGATCCCCGGGGCCGGACGAAGAGGCGGAGATGGCGGAAAGAAGAGAGAAGACCCCGGGGCCGGAGGAGGAGGACGGCTGGCCGGACGAAGGGATTGTGGATCGGACGGACGATCAGATGACTTGAAGGCATGTAAGTGATCGACGGG
Source organism: Allobates femoralis (assembly GCA_033576535.1). Taxonomy (NCBI): domain Eukaryota; kingdom Metazoa; phylum Chordata; class Amphibia; order Anura; family Aromobatidae; genus Allobates; species Allobates femoralis. The sequence goes on from JARQOC010000003.1 coordinate 18,210,507, forward strand.
GACGTTTAGGTTAGGGGACTGCGGGGGCTTAGGGTGTAGGGCTTTAGCGAGAGGGGCAGGGGGTAGACGGCGGGGTTTAGGGGGTATCGGCGGGGGCTTAGGATGCTGCGGGTCGGGGGTTAGGTGGTCGGGGCTTAGCGTGTACGGGTGCGGCGGACTTAGGGGGTATCGGCGGGGGCCTAGGATGCTACGGGGGTTAGGGGGTAGGGGCTTAGGGGCGGCGGTGCCTTAGGGGGTAGGCGGCATGGCTTAGGGGGTATCGGCGGGGGCCTAGGATGCTACGGGGCTTAGGGGGTAGGGGCTTAGGGGCTGCTGCTGGGCTTAGGGGGTAGGGGCTTAAGGGCGGCGGTGGCTTAGGGGGTAGACGGCGGGGCTTAGGGGGTATCGGCGGGGGCTTAGGATGCTGCGGGTCGGGGGTTAGGTGGTCGGGGCTGCTGCGGGGCTTAGGGGGTAGGGGCTTAGGGGCGGCGGTGGCTTAGGGGGTAGACGGCGGGGCTTAGGGGGTATCGGCGGGGGCTTAGGATGCTGCGGGTCGGGGGTTAGGTGGTCGGGGCTTAGCGTGTAGGGGTGGGGCGGACTTAGGGGGTAGGGCCTTAGGTGCGGCGGGGTGGTTTTGTTGCGGGGTGGGTGTGCGGACATGGGGGTGGGTGTGCGGACATGGGGGGGCTGTGCGGACATGGGGGGGCTGTGCGGACATGGGGGGGGCTGTGCGGACATGGCGGTGGGTGTGCGGACATGGGGGTGGCTGTGCGGAGATGGGGGGGCGGCTATGCGGACATGGGGGGCCTGTTTGGACCTGGGTGAGGCTGTGCGGACATTGGGGGGGCGAGTTGTGGGTAGCGGGGAGCGGAGGCGGCTGTGCCGCCTCCGCTCCATGGTCCCCGGGGAGCGAGTTGCGGCTCAGGCAGCGACTCGCAATGGCCTCGCGGCCATTGCTCGCGCTACCTGAGCGGTAAATCGCTAAGGTTGTAGCCGAGGCTGTGGATCGATTTTGGGGCAGCGGCTCGCAATGGCCGCTTCGCGGCCATTGCTCGCCCTGGGCCAGCGACTCGCAATGGCCTCGCGGCCATTGCTCGCGCAGCATTGGGCGCTTCGCGCCCAATGTTAAATTCGTATCCGCATGACCACGCCGGAAGTAGCGCGCGGAGGGGCGCTTTTCCGATTCGCGATTATATAATAGATTACACCTTCCCATGAAAAATGATTTATTTGGAAAAAGAACACAAACACAATCATTGTTGCCATCTACATTACTCCTACATAAACCATCCATGACCCATGTGACATCCTATCATGGTGGGACCAGAAACGGATTGATTTTCTGATACCACTGTGAGTGGGATGACGACACAGTCAGGTTCACCTCAGGTCAGATAGAGCACAAAATAATAGACATATGATATTTTTATCTGAATTACTAACAAAAAGGTTTAGAGGAGGTGACCTCATATGCTGCTGACCCTCTGCAATAATAAAAGGTTTGCTCTCTCCCCCCCCAAAAAAAAATATAATAATACTAATAAAAATAAATAATAAAATAAAAAATGTTTAAATAAATGAATAAATAAAGCTCTCTTAATTGGATGTTTAACCCCTTCATGACCTTGGAATTTTTCATTTTTCATTTTCGTTTTTTGCTTCCCTGCTTCAAAGAGCCATAACCTTTTTTATTTTTCTGTCAATATAGACATATGACGGCTTGTTTTTTGCGGGACGAGTTGTACTTTCATATGCAATACCGTATATACTCGTGTATAAGCCGACTTTTTCAGCCCAAAAATTGGGCTGAAAAGTCCCCCCTCGGCTTATACACGAGTATATACATAGTGTGTGCTGAGTGTGATGGGGACGGGGGCTCTGACTGGGGGCAGGAGGAGGCAGGAGGGGGCTGCAGTGACACCGCGCGGTCACGTGGGCCCGCCTCATTGATATGCACGCATCCCCCTGTCCATCCCCGGCAAGGGGATGCAGTGCATATTGCCGGACACAGCCCCTGGCGGCCCCCGGCAGTGGTATACAGCCCCCCCGCCTAGTACCGGGCCCCCATGCTGCGGCACAGCATACAGTAGTTCATACACTACCATCTCTCCCTGCAGCGCGCGGCTCCTCCATGTCCCAGCCGGCATCTTCCTGTAGTGTCATGTGACTGGCGCGTCCGCTCGTCACATGACACTACAGCAACAAGCCGGGCGGGAGATGGAGGAAGCGCACGCTGCAGGAGATGGTAATGTATGAGCTACTGTATGCTGTGCCGCAGCATAGGGGCCCGGTACTAGGCGGGGGGGCTGTATACCACTGCCGGGGGCCGTCGGGGACCATGTATACCGCTGCTGAGGGGCCCTGTATACCACTGCTGAGGGTCCTGTATATCACACTGCTGGGGGCTGCTGTATACACCTGTGCTGGGGGCTGCTGTATACACCTGTGCTGGGGGCTGCTGTATACACCTGTGCTGGGGGCTGCTGTATACACCTGTGCTGGGGGCTGCTGTATACACCTGTGCTGGGGGCTTCTGTATACACCTGTGCTGGGGGCTGCTGTATACACCTGTGCTGGGGGCTGCTGTATACACCTGTGCTGGGGGCTGCTGTATACCACAATTCTGGGGGCTGTACACCTGTGCTGGGGTCCACCCTCGGCTTATACGCGAGCCAATAGGTTTTCCCAGGTTTTGGGGGCAAAAGTAGGGGGGTCGGCTTATACACGGGTTGGCTTATACACGAGTATATACGGTATTTACCCGGAGACTAATTCTACACAAATTGCACCTAAAACGAAGGGGTGGTGACGGACTATCACAAATTGAGAGGGAAGCTTTAAGTGACTTGGAGACATTGGAGTTGGACTCGGATTCTGAAAAACAAGGTAAATTCCCGAGATGTTTATATCCCAGGTCGACCGCGTTCCCCCCGATGTCCCTTTGTCTGGAAGTTGAGGTCTTTATAAGAGGGTAGTAGAGGACCTCAAAAAATTAGAAAATAGGAAAATAAGAAATGACAACCTGACGAGACGTCAGAGAGGGGCCTTACAAGAAATTGAAGCAACCTCTGACGTAGTTGTTAAACCTGCGGATAAGGGGGGGAACGTGGTCATATGGCCTAAGATTATGTATGAGCGAGAGGTAATGAGGCAGCTTAAGGATAGGGAATCCTACAATGTACTACCCTCAAACCCTGGGAAGAAATTTGAAGTGGAGCTGTTCGGGATTCTCGAACAAGCCTTCCAACAAGGTATTATACCCAAACAAATCTTTGAGGGTCTCATTGTGTCACTACCCACAACTCCGACTTTCTATCTACTGCCAAAGATCCACAAAGACCCCCTTGTCCCCCCAGGGCGTCTGATAGTCTCTGGCATAGGGGGGATTTGTGAACCAGCATGCAGGTTTATTGAATTTTACCTGCACCCCCTGGTGGAAACTCTTCCCTCCTATGTCAGGGATACAACGGACGTCCTGCGGCAGATCAATGGGGTCTTTGTGGATCCAGGCACCACCTTAATTACGGCCGATGTGGAAGGATTATATTCCTGCATCGAACATCAGGATGGCCTTAGGGCTGTGGAGTTTTATCTGAACATGAGCAGTCTGGATGGACCACTGGTAAGATTGTTAATGGAACTGCTTGAATACATACTGACTCACAACTACTTCCTGTTCAAGAACCGTTACTACCTGCAATGCAGAGGCACTGCGATGGGCGCGGCCTGCGCGCCATCCTACGCAAACCTCTTTCTTGGAGGTTTTCGGGGATGGTGCGTGGGCCGCGTCCCATGCGCAGTGCTGGTCAAGATTTATAGACGATGTCCTGGTCCTTTGGACAGGAACGGGTGAAGAACTGGAGGAGTTCAAGAGAATGTTGAACACTAATAGGTACAACATAAAACTAACCTTTAAGGAACATACTTCAGAAGCTGAGTTCCTTGACATAAAACTAGTGGTCCATCCAGACGGCTCCTTACAGACTAATATGTTCCGAAAGTCAACATCGGTAAATGCTTTGCTCCACGCAACCTCAAGTCACACGCCATCTACAATAACAGCGATTCCCACTGGCCAATTTTTAAGGGCCAGGAGGGTTTGTTCTACAGAGAGCTATTTCCAGGAACAGGCGTGTGACTTGAGGGAGCGATTTTTGGCGAGAGGATATACAAAAAAGAGCATAAAAAATGGATACCAAAGAGCTATGAGAACCTCTAGAGAGAGTTTGCTTATCCCAAAACCAAAATCGAGAGAAACTGATCAGAAAATAATCAGGTTTATCTCTACATTTAATGATCAGTGGGGCAGCATGAGACAAATTCTAAAACAACATTGGGACATATTGAGGAGGGAAGATTCCTTCAAACAGGTACTTACAGCCCATCCAGCCATGACTGCGAGGAGGGGCCGTAATTTAAGGGATACAATAGTGCATAGCCATTACGTGCAGAAAAATCAACACACCATAGGAGACACAAAACCTAGGATAGGCTTTTATCCCTGCAGGGATTGCAAGGGATGTCGGAGTATGGTTAGATCTACAACCTTTATGGACACCAAGGGTGAAAAAGAGTATAAGATCCTGAAGTACATAAGCTGTTCTACAACCAATGTTATATATTACGCTACATGCCCGTGTGGTTTGGTCTATATTGGACTAACCACACGGGAACTACGCATGAGAATTGGCGAACATGTACGTGATATTAAAGCTGCAGCGAAATTGGAAATGGATGACCCTCTGATAAAGACCATACCCGACATTTCAAGCAAAAACATAATTGCAATCCAGCCGGCCTGAAAGCCAGAGGTATTGATACTCTAGATTTGGGATCTCGTGGTGGGAATTACAGTAAGAGGCTAGCACAGTTGGAATGCAAGTGGATTATAAAATTAGATACGATGAGCCCAAAGGGATTAAATGAGAAACTGAGCTTTGTACCCTTCCTATAAAGGATTTGTTGTGCTGTAAACTGCTGACTTTGTTGATCTTTTTATTTAGTGTTTTTAAATTGATTTTAATGCACTTTCACTTTCCTAGTTTTCCAGATAAGAGTATGACAATAAACAACCGTCGGCCACTGACATCCGACTGAGATGATTACCCCTGAATAATCACCGATGGATCTTACCCAGCAGTTAATCCCTATATGGGGAAAGAAAAAAGAGTCTAGTAGTGATGGAAATTGTATATATGTGAAATTATGCCAGGGTCTAATATATTAATGTTGTATGTGAGGGGGGCCTTCTTTGATTACAGCGATAAATTGAGGTACACAAGTTGATGATGGAGAGATGTGTACCAGATGCCAATCCTCCCTCCTGTGAAAGACATGGATGTGGGGGAATTGGCTGATGAACACATAAGCCATTTATGCATATAGATGTGATTAAGCTGCATCAGGGAGGCCGGAGTCAAACCATATGCCACATTGGGATAATGGCATGCAGCACTGTTTATACAGTGCTGTATCCTTTATGTACATATCCATTGCTCTAATCGCCCCAATACTTTAAAAAGGGTCTATGTGCGTGTACTAAGTAAATCGCCCATGTCCAAAATGGCGGGGTTGCGATTTCCGCCCTTATATGAGGCTAAATTAGGTGTATATGACACAACCAGCCTCTAAGATGGCGGAAATCGTACTTCCGCCCAAACTACGGCGCCATTGGTGAAAAGTTCTACTGTGTAACGTCCGGCTCCGCCCCCCAGTGACATCGCAGTCATCCCGGATTGGCTGGATGAGATCAGGTGGCCACTGACTCTCCTGCCTTGGGATTGGCCGCGAGTCGCGAGGGAAGAGGCGGACCAGGAAATGGGGCACACATGTGAGGGATCTCAGCATAGGTATAAAAAGATGCCGGCCGGCGGGATAAAACGGACCCCATTGAGAAAGCACAAAGCGAAACGCGTCTGGGGGCACCCGGTACTCAATCCCCTCATAGGACATGGGTAAGTGTGGAGCTGTGGGTGAATGATTACTATATCTAACAAGATCGATAAGCATATGTGTGTTTGGTATCTATACAGGGTTGACAATAACTAATACTCCCTCAGGGAGGGATAAACTGTATGAGTGTTATATGGGACTACCCAATACTACTCTGCAGAACTCCCCCTAATGTGGGTTATATAGTTATCACATAGTCAACCTCTGTTCCCCACTGGATGGGTAAATATGACAGGCACTGCACAGATAGAATGAAATCAGATTTAATACCCACAAATCCTTGTCCACTATCCCCTGTCCATGCAGAAGGGACTTACCAACTACATGGAAATTTTAATGTCACAATGTCACTTTAATACTTTGATCCTCTATGAAAAGAATAAATAAATGAAATCTATGTACCGTAATTTATTTTACCATATAGTGTACAGGGAAATTGCAAAAAAATTGTAAATGCAGTGAAATTTTGGGGTATTTTAGTTGCCATGTTCACTATATGGTAAAACCGGCATCACTGAGTGATGCCTCGGGTCACTACGAGTTTGTAGACACCCAACATGTTACCTTTACTGGCATCTAGGTGGTGAAAAAAAATTCAGAATTTAAAAAACAAACAAAAACAAACTGACTTTTTGCGCCATGTTCTGTGACTCGTAACGCCCTCATTTTTCAGGATCTGGGGCTGTGTGATGGCTTATTTTTTGCGTCTTGTGCCAACATTTCTAATGATACCATTTCTAGGGGGATCCGCAGTTTTGATCACCCGTTGTTGCATTTTATAGCAATGTTGTGGCGACTAAAAAAAATGGAATTTTGGCGTTTGGACCATTTTTTCCGTTACGCAGTTTACGGCTCTCATTAACGGAGTTAATATGATGATAGATCGGGCGATTCTGAACGCGGCAATACCAAACATGTTTTTTTTTTAATACTTTTATTGTGATTGGGGGAAAAGGGGGGTGATTGGAACTTTTATATATATATATATTTTTTTTGCAGGTTTTTAAAAACTTTATTTTTTTATTCATTCATATTTTTACACTGCCCCTTAGAGAGGCACCCTGATCCACAGTCCGATCGCTTCTGGGAGATACAGATAAGCTGCAGCTCATCTGCATTTCTCAGACTCGCGGAGCTGTTGTGGTTGGTAGCGCCTGCCAACCACAACATGGAAGTGCTCACTTACAGTATCCGGGGTCTAGCCAGTACCCCGGGCTGTCACATGAGTGCCGGAGATCCCGCTATACTATCGCGGGATCTCCGGAGCAGGCGGGGAACAGTGCGTTCCCCACTGCGGTCGCCTTGGACCCCGCTGTCAGTGATTGACAACGGGATCCAAGGGGTTAACAGTGCCGATCAGATCTGGGATCCGATCGGTGCTGTTACCCTGACATCTCAGCTGATGAGATCAGCTGAGATGTCGGGGCTTTGATGTGAGCTCCGCGCCGGAGCTCACATCAAACACCCCTTACCGGCCCATGACATCCTCCTATGTCATAGGTCGGGAAGGGGTTAAGAAACATTGTAAGGCTCCTGGACTCCGCAGCTGCTGCCACATCTGACACTGTTTCAAAAAAATCACATCCTGCAGGTGTCAAAACATCTGCAAACTCCAGAAAGTTTAAAAAAATCATTTTAAAGGTGCAAAAAATTTTACAGCCTAACACAAGCCGGAAGACCCAGTGTTGCCCCCAGCCAGCTGGTCTTCCGGTAGGCGTTTTGGCCCCAAACAATCAGGGATAGTTTTAAAACCATTTTAGGCTGGCTTCACACTGCGGCAAGATCCAATACGGGGCTGTCCGGTGTAAACCAGATAGCCCCGGACCGGATTTTGGCCCCATAGTATCCTATGGGGCCGGATGGAGCCAGATGGCAGCTATCTGCCATCCGGTTTCCATGTCTCCGGAAGAATCCGGGAGAATTCAGATTTTTCTCCCAGACACAAAAACGTTGCTTGCAATGTTTTTGTGTTTGGGGAGAAAAATCTCCCCAAATTGGCGTCTCCCGTGTTCTCCTGGAATCCTCCCGGATTTCTTCCGGATCAGGGGCAATCCGGCGCTCCCTAACATAGGAGCCTATGGGGCCCCGGGATTGCCCCGATCTGGGAGGATCCGGGAACCTGATACCGGCGGCTACTTGCCGCTGTTATTTCAGGACCGCGGCTAGCTCCCTGCGAACCGCGGTGCTGAACCATCAGCAGCGGCAGCTGCGTCAGGCTGCACACCAGACCGGAGGGCATATTAGCCCTCTGGTTCTGTGTGCTGATACGGTCTGGGGCTGTCAGATTCACCCTGACAGCCCCGGATCGGATCTTGCCGCGGTGTGAAGCCAGCCTTAAATTTCATAATTTTTTCCTGATCAAAGGTTTACTTGGCGATTTTTTTTTTAGGAAGTTGTTTGAGTTTCCAGTCGCAAATTGGGAAAAATTTGCTCTTCTCTAGTAGAGTTCCAGAGTATGGGGAATGCATGGGAGTATTCTTGTATGGGGTTGTGGGAATGGGAGATAAATAAGGAGAGGAGAAGGAAATGTTGTAAGTTTTAACGTTTGTGTGTAGGTAAGTACTGGGAAACTATGTCTCAAATGTACAGAGGGGTTGCAGATGGCTTGGTAGGTCATGGACAGAGTTTTGATGTTGAGTCTCTGGGAAATGGAAGCCATTGAAGGGCTTGTCATAGAGGAGAGGCTGAAGTAAAGTAGGGAGACAGGTAGAGTAGTCAATCTGCAAAGTTGTCAGGTTCTTCTGCTTTTTCAGGCTACCTTCAGTGGTTCCTCGCCCTTTGTTAAGATGGAGTTTGTGGTTTCACCATGTCTATGTGTTTCCTACCCTTCCTGCTTTATATGTTCAGTCTTTTTTCCTGACCAGTGCTTGAGTATTTTGTTTCTTCGTTTGCTCATCTGTTTCATTGTTTAATCACTAGCTTCTGCTTACTAGACAAACTCTGCATTCCTGCTTGGCAGTTACATGCTCTGTGCTATCCTAGACTACGACAGCTATAATGTGCTTATAGGTGTGAAATCTACCTGCTGCAGCACAGTACGGACTGCTGTGTCTCATGCAAGCCTTTTAAACTGTGTTCTTTTGTTGTGTTTGTTGCAGTGTATTATCCAGGACTGTCCAGGACTATATCTATAAACTGCACTGCATAGTTAAAGCATAACTGATAAAGCAGAACTAATAACATAGAGCAAGTGATTTTAATAAACTTTTTTATTACACTTCATTAAAATATTCTGGTTTAAAGCCATTCATCAACCTTCCACAAGGTGTCCCCACTGCACTGTGTGTGAAGCAGACATATGTTTGTTATCAGTCAGATCCATCTTTAGTGATTACGGGGTATGTATCCATATAAGGGTAAAAGGCGCATGACCTACGCTGCTGACTGCAGCTCAAGAGGAAACAATATATTAGATTAGCTAAGCCTGATAGCACAGTTGCTAAGCAACGTCAGAGAGTGTTGGGAGTCAGAGAGTGTCGGGATCAGGGCAAATTCCTCAGAAGTTTGTGCAAAGGAAAGATCTGTCATTTGGCTCCACACAGCTCGGTCACAATTTCTGCTAACCCCTTGTCTGCTGGCTCCCCACACAGCTCACTATCAGCCTGCTCTTAAAAATTGTGAAAATACACAATGCATTGCTCTCTAGCAACTGCAGACAATGCTCACAGAGCCATAAAATGCAGTTTTTAAAAGAGCACAGAAAGAAGTGAGAAAATAAGTCATATGGTACAAAAAAACATTATCTTAGCTGTTATGTGACTCATCATTAACAACCAGTGCAGTATTGTTTTATTTTTTTTTTTAAATGAAATGACATTTACACTTTAAGTTCGGGACTTTGATTTCCATGTGAACTTGTTTCTTGGACTGTACATTAACTAAGCTACGATGAATGTGAACTATGTACTAGGACGAAAACCATAAATTGGCCTCGCTCAATGTGAACTGTGTGAACAAGGATCTAAATACTTTCCTGTATTGACCCTGCACTTAATAGAATTGTGTACTCTCTGAATTCATACCACTGCCGGCCACGCCTTGGTTTTGTATTCTTTTCTATATTGCGTTTAGCTTGTTTATTGGTGTACAAAGTAGTTTTGAACCATAACCTGTTTCTGTTTGGTCAGTGTCTTATGCTATCAGATTCTTCAATGTCCTAAAAAAATATTACAAGTGTTTAGGGTAGATTGGAGGGGTGCAAGAGATTTAGAAGCAAGGCTGGAGAATAGGAAGTTGCAGTAATCCATACGGTAGAGTGGCAGCCATTCACTTTGATGGATAGATCTAGTGGAGGAGTAGGGTGGCAGCCATTCATTTTGATGGATAGATCTAGTGGAGGAGTAGAGTGGCAGCCATTCACTTTGATGGATAGGTCTAGTGGAGGTGTAAAGTGGCAGACATTCACTTTGATGGATAGATCTAGTGGAGGAGTAGATTGGCAGCCATTCACTTTGATGGATAGGTCTAGTGAAGGGGTAGAGTGGCAGCCATTCACTTTGATGGATAGGTCTAGTGGAGGAGTAGAGTGGCAGCCATTCACTTTGATGGATAGGTCTAGTGGAGGAGTAGAGTGGCAGCCATTCACTTTGATGGATAGGTCTAGTGGAGGAGTAGAGTGACAGCCATTCACTTTGATGGATAAATCTAGTGGGGAGTAGAGTGGCAGCCATTCACTTTGATGAATAAATCTAGTGGAGTAGTAGAGTGGCAGCCATTCACTTTGATGGATAGATCTAGTGGAGGAGTAGAGTGGCAGCCATTCACTTCGATGGATAGGTCTAGTGGAGGAGTAGAGTGGCAGCCATTCACTTTGATGGATAGGTCTAGTGGAGGAGTAGAGTGGCAGCCATTCACTTTGATGGATAGGTCTAGTGGAGGAGTAGAGTGGCAACCATTCACTTTGATGGATAGGTCTAGTGGAGGAGTAGAGTGGCAGCCATTCACTTTGATGAATAGGTCTGGTGGAGGAGTAGAGTGAGATAGGGGTAGATGATGAATTCTGTTTTGTCCATGTTCAGAATTAGAAATTGAGCTGAGAAGAAGAATGAGGTAGCGGACAGACATTGTGGGATTTTGGTAAGTGAAAAGGCATGATGTCAGGTCCATATCAAGAATCATAGAAAAATTGGAGCCCGGCTCAACAGGATTGGGTTATTCTTTTCTTTTCATTTTTCAAAAGAAAGTAAAGTGCATACAAAAGAAACATTTACATGGTCACGTTCCGACTGCACTAAGTAAGATGAGTAAGACGGCTTAGTGCAATCAAAAGAGCCGACTGGGTGATGTCGACCATGTAAATTTTTCTTTTTTTACTCTTATTCTTGATGTGAGGCCAGGGCAAGCGCGATGTCTAAGCTCCAGGTAGATGAGCATAGAGCAACTGAGTGAGCTGGAATCAAGTTTTTACTATCAGGTCCATATCCAGTGTTGGCCAAAAGTATTGCAATTCTGTCAGATAATACTCAGTTTCTTCCGGAAAATGATTGCAATCACAAATTCTTTGGTATTATTATCTTCATTTACTTTGTCTTCAGTGAAAAAACACAAAAGAGAATGAAGCAAAAAGCAAAACATTTGTCATTTCACACAAAACTCCAAAAATGGGCCAGACAAAAGTATTGGCACCCTCAGCCTAATACTTGGTTGCACAACCTTTAGCCAATATAACTGCGATCAACCGCTTCCGGTAACCATCAATGAGTTTCTTACAATGCTCTGCTGGAATTTTATGTTCAATCTTTGTTTTATTGGATGAAAAGAAAAAGAACAATAAGAACTCATCAAAATGGCATTACAACTTACTGTCTCCATATACAGTCAACGTATTTCAGCAACTAACATAATATCATATATATAAAAACCAAAGCCATTTCCGTCTTCAAGGGACAAAAATGACGTCACACGACGGAAGTGGCTTGGGCACTACACCCGCTCAGGGTGATCCAAGATGGCGGCGAGCGGTGGCGCTTTACCGCCCACCGCGAGCCGCTATCCCGCCACCAGACCCCCGAGATCACCCCTCTGCCTCTCACCATAGCCCCCCTCCACTGTCCGATCACCCCCCTGCCTCTCACCATAGCCCCCCTCCACTCTCCGATCACCCCCTGCCTCTCACCATAGCCCCCCTCCACTGTCCGATCACCCCCCTTCTTCTCACCATAGCCCCCCTCCACTGTCCGATCACCCCCCTGCTTCTCAGCATAGCACCCCTCCACTGTCCGCTCACCCCCCGCCTGTCAACACAGCCCCTCTCCACTGTCCGGTTCCCCCCCCCCCCCCCCCGCGCCTCTTACCACAGCTCCCTCAAGCTGGCCGCCGCTGCACTTTTCCTGGTGCTTCAGGACCTCTGATGACGTCACGATGATGGGTGGAGTCGCAGATCACATGACCGTGACGTCATCACAGGTCCTGTCCCGATCTACCCTCCTCTGCATAATGATCTCCCCGCGCTGCCCACTGACCCACGCTCTGCCCCCTCACCCCCGCTCTGCCCACTGACCCCCACTCTGCCCCTGACCCTGCTCTGCCCACTGACCCCCACTCTGCTCACTGCCCCCCACTCTGCCCACTGACCCCCACTCTGCCCCCTGACCCCTCTCTGCCCCCTGACCCCCTCTCTGCCCCCTCACCCCTCGCTCTGCCCACTGACCCCCACTCTGCCCCTGACGCTGCTCTGACCACTGACCCCCACTCTGCTCACTGCCCCCCACTCTGCCCACTGACCCCCACTCTGCCCCCTGACCCCCTCTCTGCCCCCTCACCCCTTCTCTGCCCCCTAACCCCCTCTGTGCCCCCTCATCCCCTCTCTGCCCATTGACCCTGCTCTGCCCACTTACCCCCCCACTCTGCCCCCTGCCCACTGAACCCCCACTCTGCCCACTGACCCTGCTCTGCCCACTGACCCCCACTCTGCCCACTGACCCTGCTCTGCCCACTGACCCTGTTCTGCCCATGACCCCCACTCTCTGCCCACTGACCCCCTCTCTGCCCACTGACCATGCTCTGCCCACTGACCCTGCTCGGCCCACTGACCCTCACACTGCCCACTGACCCTGCTCTGCCCACTGACCATGCTCTGCCCACTGATCCTGCTCGGCCCACTGACCCCTCACACTGCCCACTGACCCTGCTCTGCCCACTGAGCCCTCACACTGCCCACTCACCCTGCTCTGCCCCCTGACCCTGCTCTGCCCACTGACCCTGCTCTGCCCACTCACCCCCACTCTGCCCACTGACCCTGCTCTGCCCACTGACCACTCACACTGACCACTGACCCTGCTCTGCCCACTGACCCCTCACACTGCCCACTGACCCTGCTCTGCCCAGTCACCCCTCACACGGCCCACTGACCTTGCTTTGCCCACTCACCCCTCACACTGCCCACTAACCCTGCTCTGCCCACTGACCCTGCTCTGCCCACTGACCCCTCACACTACCCACTGACCATGCTCTGCCCACTGACCATGCTCTGCCCACTGACCCTGCTCTGCCCACTCACCCCCGCTCTGCCCACTGACCCCCTCTCTGCCCACTGACCCTGCTCTGCCCACTGACCCCCACTCTGCCCACTGACCCCTGCTCTGCCAACTGACCCTGCTCTGCCCACTGACCCCTCACACTGCCCACTGACCCTGCTCTGCCCACTGACCCCCTCTCTGCCCACTGACCCCCTCTCTGCCCACTGACCCCCACTCTGCCCACTAACTCTGCTCTGCCCACTGACCCCCACTCTGCCCACTGACCCCTGCTCTGCCAACTGACCCTGCTCTGCCCACTGACCCCAATTCTGCCCACTGACCCTGCTCTGCCCACTGACCCCCACTCTACCCACTTACCCCCACTCTGCCCACTCACCCTGCTCTGCCTACTGACCCCTCTCACTGCCCACTCACCCCTCACACTGCCCACTGACCCTGCTCTGCCCACTGACCATGCTCTGCCCACTCACCCCTCACACTGCCCACTCACCATGCTCTGCCCACTGACCCCTCACACTGCCCACTGACCCTGCACTGCCCACTGACCCCCGCTCTGCCCACTGACCCCCGCTCTGCCCACTGACCCCTGCTTTGCCCACTGACCCTGCTCTGCCCACTGACCCTGCTCTGCCCACTGACCCTGCTCTGCCCACTGACCATGCTCTGCCCACTCACCCCTCACACTGCCCACTCACCATGCTCTGCCCACTGACCCCTCACACTGCCCACTGACCCTGCACTGCCCACTGACCCCCGCTCTGCCCACTGACCCCCGCTCTGCCCACTGGCCCCTGCTTTGCCCACTCACCATGCTCTGCCCACTGACCCCTCACACTGCCCACTGACCCTGCACTGCCCACTGACCCCCGCTCTGCCCACTGACCCCCGCTCTGCCCACTGACCCCTGCTTTGCCCACTGACCCCTCACACTGCCCACTGACCATGCTCTGCCCACTGACCCCTCACACTGCCCACTGACCCTGCTCTGCCCACTGACCCCTGCTCTGCCCACTGACCCCCGCTCTGCCCACTGACCCCCGCTCTGCCCACTGACCCCTGCTTTGCCCACTGACCCTGCTCTGCCCACTGACCACCCTCTGTTCACTGACCCCCCACTCTGCCCTTTGACCATGCCCACTGACCCCTGCTCTGCCAACTGACCGTGCCCACTGACCCATGCTCTACCCACTGACCCTTCTCTGCCCACTAACTGTGCCCACTGACTGCCGCTCTGCCCACTAACCTCTGCTCTGCCCACTGACCCCTGCTGTGCTCACTGACTGTGCCCACCAACCCCTGCTATGCCCACTGACCCTGCTCTGCCCAATGACCCCTGCTCTGCCCACTGACTGTGCCCACTAACCCCTGCTATTCCCACTGAACCCTGCTCTTTCCAGTGACCCCTGCTCTGCCCGCTGACCTGTGCTCTGCTCACTGACTGTGCCCACTGACCCCTGCTCTGCCCACTAACCCCTGCTCTGCCCACTGATTTTTCCCACTAACCCCTGCTCTGCATACTCACTGTGCCCACTGACCCCTGCTCTGCCCAATCACTGTGCCTACTAACCCCAGCTCTGCCCACTGACCCCCGCTCTGCCCACTGACCCTGCTCTGCTCACTGACCTCCCCACTCCTGCTCACTGACCCTGCTCTGCCCATTGACCCCCCACTCTGCCCACTGACCCCCGCTCTGCCCACTGACCCCCGCTCTGCCCACTGACCCTGCTCTTCTCACCTCCCCCCCCTGCCTACTAACCATGCCCACTGACCCCTGCTCTGCCTACTGACCCCAGCTCTGCCCACTGACTCTGCTCTGCCCACTCACCCCCACTCCTGCCTACTGACCCTGCTCTGCCTACAGATTATGCCCACTGACCCTGCTCTGCCCAATGACTGTGCCCACTAACCCCTGCTCTGCCCACTGATCCCCCACTCTGCCCACTGACCCCCGCTGTGCCCACTGACCCCCAGCTGATCGTTTTCCCAGGCAACAACAGGTCCTGTCTTGGGAGCTACAAGACAGGTGGAGCGAGCCGGCGGAGGGTAAGTATCCTCACTGAGGGTTGTTTTTTTATTATCACCATATAGGAGCGGGGGGGGGAGTGTGCAGAGCCAGAGGGAGGGGGGCCACGGGGAGTGGAGGGGCAGAGGGACGGGGGCCGCAAGGAGCGGAGGGGGTCAGGAGGAGTGTCTCCATCCTGCCCCCCGTATCCATCCTGCCCCCCCGCCACCATCCTGCCCGCCGGCTCCATCCCACAACCCCCACCACCATCCTGCCCCCCGCCACCATCCTGCCCCGCAGGCTCCATCCTGCCTCGCTTGCTCCATCCTGCGCCACTCACCTCCATCCTGCCCCTCCGGCTCCATCCTGCCCCTCTGGCTCCATCCTGCCCCTCCGGCTCCATCCTGCTCCGCCGGCTCTATCCTGCCCCGGCGCCTGCATCCTGCCCCGCCCCCAGGCTACATCCTGTTTCCCCCGGCTCCATCCTGTTTCCCCCCGGCTCCATCCTGCCCCCTCTGGCTCCATCCTGCCCCCCCTTCCCGCTCCATCCTGCCCCACTCGCTCCATTCTGCCCCCCCGACACAATCCTGCCCCCCTCCTCAGCTGATCAGTTTCCCAGGCACCAGGCAACGACAGGTCCTAAAGGCCTGTAGGACCTAGAATGCGGAGGTGGAGCAAGCCGGCGGACAGGTGAGTATCCTCACTAAGGATTTTTTTACTTTTACTGTGGACGACCGGGGGCCAGGAGGAGTGGGGGACCGGAATATCGCCATATACCATAGTGCTGCTATACATGTGCTATAATGTACTGCCATATACCATAGTGCTAATATACATGTACTGTAATGTACCGCCATATACCATAGCACTGCTATACATGTACTGTAATGTACCATCATATACCATAGCGCTGCTATACATGTACTGCCATATACCATAGTGCTGCTATACATATACTGTAATGTAACGCCATATACTATAGTGCTGCTATACATTTACTATAATGTACCGCCATATACTATAGTGCTGCTATACATGTGCTGTAATGTACCACCATATACCATAGTGCTGCTATATCTATATATATATATATATATATATATGTGTGTAGTTCACTCATGTTGACTTAACAAGTTCTGTCAGTCACAGTATGTCAACTACATACATATTCTAGACTACCCGATTCTTTAGAATCGGGCCGCCATCTAGTTCTAATATAAGAAAGTATGCATCACTACAACTCATAGTATCAAAGGAACATCATATTCTCAAGGCAAGCTGAACCTCTAATGTCTTTTGAATATTTGAAGCTTTCTCAACTGGTCGTGGTTATCTAGCCGTCTCGATAGATCCCAAGAATCGGTTAAAGATAGAAGTCTGTCTATCTGCCCAAAGATATAAGTAACAATGCTAGGAAACTAATAAGCAATCCATATTTACACTATATTCGGATCTGTGTAAAAATATCAGTTATCTAAGAGAAATAAGGACTAAACCAATTCTGGGTATAGGACAAACTGAATCAGTTACAAATGTTACCATTTACTAAGAACACTTTTGGTATATCTATAGTTTTCATTATCTTTACCTTTGTGAACATGAGAAGAGTACAAGAGGAGAAGAATAGAGAAAAAACAAAAAAGAAAAAAGGGGGGAGGGGGAAGAAGAAAGAAAGAAGAGAAATAGAGAGAACACTACAGTGAGAACCTCTGGCTGAGATTGCCACCATATATGTCAGGTATGTTGTGGCTCAGACCACACGATCTGCCTGATCTGTAAGCAGGCTTCTATTGTCCCAAGAATCCAGGAAGATAACCCACGAGCTCCATATCCGTAGGTATTTATCCCTGGCACCGGTGACCTCTGCTGTAAGCTCCTCCATCCTGTGAATCCTAAGCATCTCCGCTAAACCTTCTGTGAGATTAGGGGTATGTTCAGACTTCCAGTATTTAGGGATGACCAATCTAGCAGCGGTTACAAAGAAACGTAGGAGGTCTGTTTTTTGAGCTTTTATAGTTCCGGGGAGAATAGACAACAGGGCCAGCAGAGGAGATCTCTCGGGCTCCATCCCACTAACTTTTTTGTACAACTCAAACATCGAGTTCCAGAATGGTTGTATCTTACTACAGTTCCACCAAATGTGTAATATGGTGCCTTTTTCCACCCCACATCTCCAGCAACCGTCCGGGACCGAGTGGAAAGCCGCATGTATGTTAATAGGGCATTGATACCATCTAGACAGTATTTTATAATTCCTCTCTAGCGCTAAAGAGGCCATTGACATTTTATGTGTGAAAAGACAGGTTTTTTTCCACTCCGCCCTGGACAGCTCGTCGCCCAACTCCGCTTCCCATCTGTACCAAAATTTAGGTCTGTCATCAGGGCTTCGAAGGCTTAGGGCCGAGTAAATGGAGGAAATTATATGTAAGGGAGGAACTTCCTGTATAAATAACTTCTCAAATTGCGTCAGGTCAGCAGAAAAGCTAGATCTGGGACCCAGGAGGGATAAACAGGACTGTAATTGGGCAAACTCCAGCCAGGACCTCCCCATTCCAGATCCAGCCAACGATGAAGCAGGCGCAAATCTTCCTCCTTCAAAAACTTGATGCATATGAGGAGCATCTCTTTTATGCCATTTCAAGAAAGATTTTGCATGCAATGCCGGGGGGAAAGATGGATTGACAAAAATCGGAGTCAGGGGTCCCTTATGCTTTGGCAAAATTCCCCTTCTAACCTCCGAATCCCAAATTTCCAAAGTTGTGGACATAATAAATGTTTCCGGACCTAATTTGGGTCTATCCGAAGGACAGAGCCAAGGGACATACCACAATGGAATATCGACGTTCTTCTGTTCTATTTCTACCCTTTGGTCAGTGTATGGTATTGCCAGTCTATCAGTCTTGTCAGTATGGCTGCTTTATAGTATGCCCTGAAATTAGGCAAACCAGCCCCTCCTTGAAGTTTATGTCGACAAAGGGTGTTAAAGCTAATTCTTGGGCGTCTTCCCCCCCAAATAAACCTGGATGTAAGAGATTGTAAACGATCAAAAAAATAACCAGGAACCTCTATTGGGACTGGCTGGAATAAGAATAAGAACTTAGTCAGTACATCCACCTTTATCGCGTTAATGCAACCGAACCAGGACATCCGCCTTTTGTCGTAGTTTTGAAGGTCATTGGACATTCTCCAAAGCAGGGTCAAATAATTTATTTTAAACCACTCAGTGGGATCGTTAGGTACAAAAACTCCCAGATACTTTAAGTAATCCAGTTTCCATGTAAACAGGAAATGGGTAGCTAAGTGTTCCCGTTCTCCATCCGGAAGGGATATGTCCATAGCCTCAATTTTGGTTATGTTAACTTTAAAGTTACTAAATTTGCCAAAAGTTTCAAACACCTTAAGTATGGAGGGGAAAGATATCCGGGGTTGGGTAACAAACAGAAGTAAATCGTCAGCATATAACGCCGGTTTGTATTGTTTATTATCCCAAACTATGCCTCTAATATTCGGGTTGACTCGGATAGCGTTGGCAAGATGTTCCATCACAATTACGTAGATCAAAGGGGACAATGGGCACCCCTACTGGGTTCCGTTGTTAATAGGAAACGACGTAGACAATCCGCCGTTTGCCCTAATCCTTGCCGTAGGACAACTATATAAGGATAGGATTCTGTGTAGAAATGTATCTGCTATGCCCAAGTGTGTTAATGAAGCCCTCATGAATCGCCAGCTGACACGGTCGAAGGCCTTTTCGGCGTCTACTGAAAGTAGGCACATTGGTATAGCTTGGGCCTAGTGATGGGCGAGTCCTAAATTACTCGGAATCGCTTGACTCTAGCGAGTCCGAGCCCGGGACTCGGTACTCGTTGCGAGTCTAGCGAGTCCAATGTTAATGAATGGGGAAGCGAGTAATAGCTAGTAGTGTGGGATTTACAAATCGCAGATGTGTCTCGGAAGCTTCAGCCTGAAGCAATCCTAGTTTTGTCAGAAACTCTGACAAAACTAGGATTGGCATTGACTTGCATTGGACTCGTTTACTGTGCAAGTAATCCCTGGGAAACTCGCACAGTAAGGAATCCGGCTGTCTGCTCTGTGCTGGCTGCCGCAGCTCCAGGGTCCTAGAGCCCGCCTGCTCTTCCTGTGTGTAGCAGAGCTGAGATTGCTCTCAGTCTGCTCACTCCTTGTGCATAGACATCTATATCTATGCACAGGGATGTAGCAGAGAGGACATCGCGTTTTGGACTACGTCGGACGGAAGAGGATTTTTTTAATTAAAGATGGAGTCCCTAATGGCTTTTTTTTTATTTCTAATAAAATTTTTTCTCTGTGCTGTGTTTTTTTTAAAGCAATTTAATAGAAATTCATGGCGGTCATGTCTAATATTGGCGTGACCGCCATAAATTTCGGGCTTAGGGCCAGCTGATAATACAAAGCTGGCCCTAACCTCTTTATTACCCAGCGTGCCACCGCCACCAGGGCCGCTGGAAGAGCGGGGTTCAGCGCCAGAGGATGGCGCTTCAATGAACGCGCCATCTTCTGGGGCGGCTGCGGGCTGCAATTTGCAGCGGGGGGTGCCCAGAACGCTTGGGCCTCCGTGCGCTGCGGATTCCAGCCCCCAGCTGCTTAGCTGTACCTGGCTAGACATAGAAATTGCGCGGAGCCCCACGCATTTTTTTTTAATTATTTCATAAAATTCATGAAATAATAAAAAAAAGGGCTCCCCTATATTCTTGTGTCTGGCCAGATACAAATAGGCACCTGGGGGTTGGGGGCAGCCCGTCGCTGCCTGCTGGATCCGGCTGGTTCCAGAAATACGGCGAAGCCCATGTAATTTTTTTTCTGAAAAATCAATAAAACAATCCTAAAAAAGGGACTGCATCTTTATTAACCCCTCTCCCATGGTCCAGGGGTTAATAAAGATGCAGTCCCTTTTATTTACATTGTTTTATGGATTTGTCAGAAAAAAATTTCACGTGGGCTTCGCCGTATTTCTGGAACCAGCCGGATCCAGCAGGCAGCGACGGGCTGCCCCCAACCCCCAGGTGCCTATTTGTACCTGGCCGGACACAAGAATATAGGGGAGCCCTTTTTTTTTATTATTTCATGAATTTCATGAAATAATAAAAAAAAAATGCGTGGGGCTCCGCGCAATTTCTATGTCTAGCCAGGTACAGCTAAGCAGCTGTGGGCTGGAATCCGCAGCGCAGGGAGGCCCAAGCGTTCTGGGCACCCCCCGCTGCAAATTGCAGCCCGCAGCCGCCCCAGAAGATGGCGCGTTCATTGAAGCGCCATCCTCTGGCGCTGAACCCCGCTCTTCCAGCGGCCCTGGTGGCGGTGGCACGCTGGGTAATAAAGGGGTTAATACCAGCTTTGTTATACAAGCTGGTATTAAGCCCGAGATTCTTAATGTCAGGCCACGTTTGACCCGGTCACTAAGAATCTCCAATAAAGGGTTAAAAAAACACAACACAGAGAAAAAATTTTATTAGAAATAAAAAAAAAAAGCCATTAGGGACTCCATCTTTAATTAAAAAAATCCTCTTCCGTCCGACGTAGTCCAAAGCGCGATGTCCTCTCTGCTACATCCCTGTGCATAGATATAGATGTCTATGCACAGGGAATGAGCAGACTGAGAACAATCGCAGCTCTGCTACATCATCTCTGTGAGCAGGCGGGCTCTAGGACCCTGGAGCTGCGGCAGCCTGCACAGAGCGGACAGCCAGACTCGGCTCGCAAAGTAACAGCAGTTACTTTGCGAGTTTCCCTGCGATTACTTGCACAGTAATCAGACCAATGCAAGTCAATGGCAATCCTAGTTTTGTCAGAGTCTCTGACAAAACTAGGATTGCCATTGATTTGCATTGGACTCGTTGCTGTGCGAGTAATCGCTGGGAAACTCGCAGAGTACCGAGTCCTGCGAGTCCCTTACTACTCGCCGAGTAACGAGTCCTAGCGAGTAGATTCGCCCATCCCTACTTGGGCCCTCGACCGTGCCATGAGCAGCATCAATTTATTAGCGATGTCCCTAGCCTCCCTTCCCTGAACCAAACCCACCTGGTCATTATGAATGACAGATGGAAGGAGGGGAGCTAGACGGTTAGCTAGCAATTTAGAAAACAATTTAATATCGATGTTGATTAAGGAGATGGGTCTATAATTTGCTACGTCTGCAGGGTCTTTACCCGACTTCGGGACAACGCTAATATGGGCCTCTAGAGACTGAGGGACCCATGGGTTCTCAGAGGAAATCGAGTTAAAGACTTTTGTCAAAAAAGGAGCAATCTGTGGATTGTACTGTTTAAAAAATTTTGATGTGAAGCCGTCTGGGCCAGGACTCTTCCCTCCCGGAGACTGTCCTATCACTTCTACTACCTCTGCCTCAGAGAAGTCCATTTCCAGTGAGTCGGCAACAGTAGGCTCCAAAGTCAGAGGAGCAGTCTCTGCTATATAGGAACTCGTCTTTTCCGCCACTTGCGTCTTTTCCATATTATCGTAGTGGCCTTTAATATTGTATAGTTTACCGTAGAAGTCTCTAAACGTTTGCAATATATCGTCAGAGTTTTGTGTCATAGTTCCGTTTGCTTGTCTAATTTGGAGTATCCTGCTCGGTATACCTCTTGGGTGTAATAACCTTGCGAGCGGTCTACCACATTTGTCTCCGTATTCATAAATAAATCTGTGGAAATAGGGTAGGGGACAGAGAGAAGGAAGATCAAGTCACTTTTCAGACATCTATATCATAGGGGCAATAGGGTGTCAGAGGCTGCAGTAGCACTTTGAACCCATGAGACTAGCTCTGCAGGTGTAAGGCTGTATCCCATGGGTATCATGAGATCCTCATTTCCCATCATTATCATTTTCATTTATAACAGAAAAGGGAGGAGGGAGATAGGGAAACAAGAGAAACAGATGGACCGGGGAGGAAAGAGGGGGATCCATGGGTGAGGGGACACAGACTTCAAGATAATCAATCACATTAGGGCACATCGGTCATGTGGAAAGGTTCTGTACGATACAGGGTGAGAGTGACTATTAACTGCAACTATTAATTCAGCGTGGAGGGCGACGATTCTCCTGTTGTTCTTGACGTTTACGTATAGCCCATCCTGGTCTCTAAGGCGCTTCTGCTTGTCTCAGTGGAAAGTCCGGCCAACCCGTTATTGAAACCGGTGGGATCCCCAGGGCTGATGTAAATGACTGGACATCAGCAGGTGACCATAGGATATGAACCCGACCTTCTTTTCTGACCTGAAATTTAAAGGGGAATCCCCAACTGTAGACTAAGTCGTATTCCTTAAGCATGTCCAGCAGGGGGCGTAATACCCTACTCTTTTGCAAGGTCAGTCTCGATAAATCAGGAAGGATGGCTAGGCTTTTATCTCCAAACCTGCAGGGTGTCCCATTTCGAATTCTCGTCATTATGGCATCTTTAATGACATAGCGGAGAACCCTGCATATAACAACACGGGGCCATTCAGGGTCGGTTGGTTTGGGGCCCAGAGCCCTACGGGCACGGTTCAGTTCAATAACAGTAGATGGAGGGTCCCCTAGGATCTCATTAAATAGGGATTGAAGAACAATTGGTAGATCTCTGGATTAAACAGACTTAGGTAGACCTTGTATGCGTATGTTGTTACGCCGCCCTCTGTTTTCCCCATCATCTAGGGCATCAAATAGATGAGTGATTTGATTAGACTGAGTCTGCAGGAGGATCTGTTGAGATCTGCACTTCTCCTCCAGAGCTGTGATCCTATGTGTGTGATCCTGCCCCTGGGCATCCACTCTTGTTACCTCTCCACTCAGACAGGACAGTTCATTACGATATGCTTGTTCAAGACGGGCTATATACGATTCTATATCCTCCCTAGTAGGGATGGAAGCCATACAAGCCCTCAGATCGCCCAGCTCAACTAGTACAATATTATTGTGCAGCATGTCCTCTTGTAAAAACGATATATTAGAAGCCTGTCTAGTATATTGGTGGTGTAGGCTCTGGGGGAGGTGGAAGGTCCAGCCATGGGTTCAAATGCCTGGGTCCCAGTAATTGTCTGAGGTGCATACAGCACTGAATCTCTCTCCTGACCCCCTCTCTGTATCTGCAGGGCAACTAAGTGAGAGTCACTCTGCACTGGGGGACTTATTTCACTCATCAGTCCCGTCTCCTTGCTCCCCGCCGTGCCTCCCGCCGGGTGCTGCAGCTCTGTAGCCTCCCCCTCCTCCAGATACCTTACACGTGCGTCTGCTTCCTCCGCCATTATAGCAGCCTGTCTGCTGCTTGCGCCCCTCGTTTGAACTCCCGGTGTCCATCCAGCGCCCCCGCTTATCTGAGGATTCCCTGGAGAATGTGAGGCACTGTTCTGAGTATTCACCGCCGGTCCGGAGACCTCTCCTGTGTCTCCTCTTGTAGTCACCGCGGCCATCTTGGGAGCGGAGCTTCTGGCGGGAAACCGCGTTTCCTGAGAGAAAAAGCGCTTAATAGAGGCTGAAGAATCGAGAACGCCGGTGGAGCTTTGCCTAATGATCTCCCCTGTTTCCCTCTCCACACAGTCAGGTCTTCTGTGCAGTAATCTTGTTTTTTCCAGCATATAACAGGGCCTGGGACCGGGAGCTAGTTCTCCTAGCGTCTGCTCTCCTCCATAGCTAGGCCATGCCCCCTCTGCTGGAATTTTAGACCATTTTTCTTTGGCAAACTGCTCCAGGTCCCTCATATTTGAAGGGTGCCTTCTAAAAACTGCCATTTGTAGATCTCTCCACAGGTGTTCTATGGGATTCAGGTCTGGACTCATTGCTGGCCACCTTAGAAGTCTCCAGTGCTTTCTCTCAAAACCATTTTCTAGTGCTTTTTGAAGTGTGTTTTGGGTCATTGTCCTGCTGGATGACCCATGACCTCTGAGGGAGACCCAGCTTTCTCACACTGGGCCCTACATTATGCTGCAAAATTTGTTGGTAGTCTTCAGACTTCATAATGCCATGCACACGGTCAAGCAGTCCAGTGCCAGAGGCAGGAAAGCAACCCTAAAACATCAGGCAACCTCCGCCATGTTTGACTGTAGGGATTGCGTTCTTTACTTTGAATGCCTCTTTTTTTCTCCTCTAAACTCTATGCTGACGCCTTTGCCCAAAAAGAGAGATCATTCTTCCAAAACGTTTTAGGCTTTCTCAGGTAAGTTTTGGCAAACTCCAGCCTGGTTTTTTTTATGTCTCTGGATAAGAAGTGGGGTCTTCCTGGGTCTCCTACCATACAGTCCCTTTTCATTCAGACGCCGATGGAAAGTACGGGTTGACACTGTTGTACCCTCGGTCTCCAGGGCAGCTTGAACTTGTTTGGATATTAGTCGAGATTTTCTATCCACCATCCACACAATCTTGCGTTGAAATCTCATGTCAGTTTTTCTTTTCCGTCCACATCTAGGGAGGTTAGCCACAGTACCATGGGCTTTAAACTTCTTGATGATACTGCGCACGGTAGACACAGGAACATTCAGGTCTTTGGAGATGGACTTGTAGCCTTGAGATTGCTCATGCTTCCTCACAATTTGGTTTCTCCAGTCCTCAGACAGTTCTTTGGTCTTCTTTCTTTTCTCCATGCTCAATGTGGTACACACAAGGACACAGGACAGAGGTTGAGTCAACTTTAATCCATGTCAACTGGCTGCAAGTGTGATTTAGTTATTGCCAACACCTGTTAGGTGCCACAGGTAAGTTACAGGTGCTGTTAATTACACAAATTAGAGAAGCATCACATGATTTTTCTAACAGTGCCAATACTTGTGTCCACCCCCTTTTTTATGTTCGATGTGGAATTATATCCAATTTGGCTTTAGGACAATTCTTTTTGTGTTTTTTTTATTGAAGACAAATTAAATGATGATAATAATACCAAAGAATTTGTGATTGCAATCATTTTCAGGAAGAAACTGAGTATTATCTGACAGAATTGCAGGGGTGTCAATACTTTTGGCCAACACTGTATTATCTTTCTACATAAATTAAATTAAATTAATTTAAACTTTGTAGACGGATTGCTGTGGTGCAGTTTCTTTTTATTTCTGATCTTGCAGACTGCGGGCATCGCATTGTGGCCATTTGCCTTTAGTTGCTGTAACACTATGTATGGATTCCAATTAAAATTATCGAATCGTTAGTTGATTATTACAAGCCAACAACCCCAGACCTGCACAAATACATTATTATAATGGTGTTTTGGACTTTCTCAATAAGTAGATAAAACTGATCTGTACAATATGCTTCTCCTTTTCTTTGTATTTTTCAGATCAGTTATGGAGCCACCGACCGCTCGCTATCTGACAGACGCCTCTATCCACATGTTTTCCGAACAGTCCAAAATAACCACATCTACAATCTGGTGATCACTAAACTGTTGGAGCATTTCGGCTGGACCTGGGTTGGGATTTTAGTGTCAGATGATGAGACTGGAGAGAATGAAGTGCAGATACTAACAAAGTACATGAGAGAACACGGGATCTGTGTGGACTTCACTGCAAAACTTACTGACAACCCTAACGACCACACAAAGTTGTTACAAACCATTAAAAGTACAAAAGCCAGCATCATTGTAATGTGTGGGACTTACTCATTCTCTGGAGTTGATATAATTAATCACTGTGAATCTGTATTTTCGAATAAAACTTTCATTCTTTCACCTTCCTGGGCCTCCAGTTACACCTTTATAGAGTTTCAGGGCTTAGCAGTGCATGGAAGTCTAGCAGTCGACCTTTCATCGCCACCTTTTCCAAAAATAAAAAAGTTTATGAAAAACTACAAGAAACTTCCTGATATAACTCGTATTATTGGCTACTGGACAATATTGGATTCATTATCAACAAATGAGGATGAAAATTCCTTTACTACAGTTAGTATGTTTTTTCAAGGCCATAATCGTACCAAGTATTATACAGTGCCAAGTATGAGGAACGTACTCTCGTCTGGGGTCTCTCCGAGACTGTATTACGCAGTAGAAGTCCTGGGAAGAGCTCTGCATGAGATGTTCTTATATATAAAAGACAAATATCAAGAAAATTCCACAACCAGATTTCTACAATACACACGGAAGTTACAGCGCTACCTACAAATGATGAGGAATCCACCGGATCCAATGAGGCCGACATATTACTTTAATGAGGAACAAGAAGTCGTACATCCATATAAGATAATAAACTGGTTAAAAACAAATGATGGCACACGTGAGGACTTACGTAAGGTCGAAGTAGGAAATTTTACACCATGGGCAGTCAGTGGTCAAGAACTTTACATTAATACCCGGTCTATAACATGGAGGCACTCAGAGGAGGTAACATTATACTTGTGACTATAAGGCTTTGGTCTGATTTTACTCCTTTCCCCATGTTTACTCCTTCCCTTCTTCAAAGACCTAGAACTTCTTCCACTTTTTGTTCCCGCAGCCTTAAGAAGGCATCTTTTCTTCAAGACGAGTTGTAGAGCGGGTACAGAAAGTATTCAGACCCCTTTAAATGTTTTGTTCTTTGTTTCATTGCAGCTATTTGGTAAAAACAAAAAAAGTTCATTTTTTTCTCATTAACGTACGCTCTGCACCTCATCTTGACTGAAAAAAGGAAATAATATATCATTTTTTGCAAATTTATTAAAAATAAAAACTAAAATTTCACATGGTGAGAAGTATTCAGCCCCTTTGCTCAATATTGAGTATTTGCACCTGTTGATCTAGTACAGCAATGAGTCTTCATGGGAATGATGCAGTTTTTCCCCCTGGATTTGGGGATCCTCGGCCATTCTTCCTTGCAGATCCTCTCCAGTTCCGTCAGGTTGGATGGTGAACGTTGGTGGAGCCATTTTCAGGTCTCTCCAGAGATGCTCAATTGGGTTTAGGTCAGGGCTCTGGCTGGGCCAGTCAAGAATAGTCACAGAGCCGCTCCTTTGTTATTTTAGCTGTGTGCTTAGTGTCATTGTCTTGTTGAATAGTGAATCTTTGGCCAAGTCTGAGTTCCAGAGCACTCTGGAAGAGGTTTTCATGTTTCCTTCAATTACAACCAGTGGTCCTGTCCCTGCAGCTGAAAAACATCCCCATAGCATGATGCTGCCTCCACCATGTCTCACTGTTGGGATTGTATTGGGCAGGTGATGATCAGGGCCTGGTTTTCTGCACCGCTTAGAATTATCACCAAAACGTTTTATCTTCATCTCATCAGACCAGAGAATCTTATTTCTCATAGTCTTCGAGTCCTTCATGTGTTTTTTAGCAAAGGCTATGTGGACTTTCATATGTGTTGCACTGAGGAGAGGCTTCCGTCAGGCCACTCTGCCATAAAGGCCCGAATTGTGGAGGGCTGCAGTGATAGGTGACTTTGTGGACCTTTCTCCCATCTTCCTACTGCATCTTTAGAGCTCAGCCACAGTGATCTTGGTGTTCTTCTTTACCTCTCTCACCAAGGTTCTTCTCTAATGATTGGTCACTTTGGCTGGAAGGCCAGGTCTAGGAAGACTTCTGGTGGTCCCAAACGTCTTCCATTTAAGGAATATGGAGGCCACTGTGCTCTTGGGAATTTGAGTACTGCAGAAATTCTTTTGTAAACCTGGACAGATTTGATACTTGCCACAATTCTTTTGGGCAGTTCCCTTGACCTCATGATTCTCATTTGGTCTGACATGCACTGTGAGCTGTGGGGTCTTATATAGACAAATGTGTGCATTTCCAAATCAAGCTCTATCAGTTTAATTAAACACAGGTGGAGTCCAATGAAGGAACTATCTAAACGAGGATCACAAGGAAATGGACAGCATGTGACTTAAAGGGAACCTGTCACCTGGATCTAAGTCCCTACACTATCACTACCTGTCCCTGCACCCTCCTAGCTGTTCCCTATCTATCCCTCTCTGAGCTAAATTCGCCCTATAAAACAGCAGAAAATTAACTTATAACTTACAGAAGTCCCTGAGGCTGGGGACTGAAAATGCGGGCCCAGGCTCCATTCTGCCCCTCCTCGATGCAGCAGCACAAGCCCCACTGGGCGGTGTTATTCTTTCTTCATTGCCACAGCCCCTCCGTATTAGTATGAGCCTCTATTAAATTTTGTGCTATAACCACCCACTGCAAGGGCTGTGCTTGCAAACATTTATCTCTGGGGCAAAATAGCGCCACAGGTGGGGCATACGCACACTGACATAACTCAGCTTTCAGCAAAATGGCGCCATGGACCTTATTGATTTTCTTCAGAGAATTCTAAAGTTCCTATACAAACATTTTCAACTATTAAAACCCAAGATCGAATAGTAACAATCCAGATCTAGCCTCAACAACTGGACAGCTTTGCATTTTCTCTCTTTGGTTTTGTCTGGTAATACAAATGAATGCCAGACATGGAATAAAGTACAGATATTTGGGAGAAACTTTAGTCATGCAAGTATATGACTCAACTCAAGGATGTCCAATATAGATTATAGATTTGTGGCTACCTAACAAGATGGGTCACCACCCCTGATAGACACGATGATCTTGAGCATATAGTCTTCGTCTTTGCGCTACAGTTTTCATTTTCTTGTCTTTTCCTTCAGATCCCGGTATCCCGCTGCTCAGATCAATGTTTACCTGGAAGCTGGAAAAAGGCGAGAGAGACAATTCACACCTGCTGCTATGACTGCGTCCCATGTTCAGAAGGAGAGATATCCAATATAACTGGTATATCTTAGTATGATTAGAAGTAATTTCTCACCGTCTGTCACCATGACAGTGATGTAAAATACAAAAACTGCTGGCACCTCCTAACTTGTAAGTCTGAATAGGTGCATACTATACATAACATATCTCATAAGATATATTATAGCAGTAAGGGCCACGTCACACACACAGATATCTGTGCAGATATTGTTCGCAGATCTCTGGTTGCAATGAAATCATGGACATTTGTTCCATTATGGAGCAATGTGTCCATGATTTCACTGCAACCAGAGATCTGCCAACAATATCTGCACAGATATCTGTGTGTGTGACGTGGCCCTAAGGCTAGGGTCACACTTGTGAGGTTGCTTCCTTTTGATGGATGCATTACAAGGATACCTTATTTTGGCTTGCATTCTGATGCATTTTGTGCCATGTTTTAGTGCCAAAAATAACGCATGCGTTAACACAAGGTACACATATGTGCCATGCGTTAATGGATGCTTTAACGAATAGGGTACCTTTTTGGTCGCTTTTTAAAATTTTTGGGGATTTTTGATGGCTAGCCACAACCCTCACCCAATAAAAAACCCTGCTCATTGGGGGGTGTTGCCATTTGTGTGTCATTTGTGGCTCTGTGGGCATCAAGGATGACTGACTGTTCGTGGAGCTTCACTACCTTGTGTTACATCTGCGGCAGTTGCGACATAGTAGTAGACATAATAGGCTGTGGGTCCATGAAGTCAATTTGCTGAGACCCCAATATAGATTATTCTATGTCCTCTACCAGCAGTTGAGGGCTTTCCCAGTGAAATTTCAGAGATTCCTGAGGAAGTCGGTCTCGTCATTTGATGTTCTCCTTGGCCTTGTTGAAGAAGACATCTGTTGCCAGGATACAAGGTGTTGGCCTGCCATATCCCCAGCAGAGAGATTGGTAGTGACCCTAAGGTAGGTTTTGTTGCCCCTTTCCCTTTTTACCAGCACACACACTGTACACATGTTATGTCTCCATGCGTCAACAGTACGTCATGTCATGTCTGTGTGTTTACTGCTAACTTTGAGTCCATTATCATTGCAGGTACTTGGCGACCGGGTAAAATTATGCCTCACTACACTACCAGTTCAGGATTGGGTGCTCCACCGTCTGCGGCATCGTGCCTGAGACGTGCAAAGTGATATGGGCATAATTGCAGCCCTGCTCGTGCCACCACCCACCCCCGAAATGTTGCTCAACTGTATTGGTGCCCTTCATGGCAAGCATATACGGATATGCAAGCCACCAAATAGCGGCACCAACTTCTATAATTATAAGAAGTTCTTTTGTATTGTTTTAATGGCCATTGCTGATGCCCAAGGGAGCACAAACGACTCTCGTGTGTTTAAAAACAGCAACATGGGGAAAGCCCTATATCACAACTGCTTCAATATTCCCCCACCATGTCCTTTACCTGGAACAAGGGCCCCCAGTCTCCCCTATATGCTTGTAGCAGATGAGTCTTTCCAGCAGTCCATGAACCTCAGCAGTCTTTCCAGCAGTCCCAGACCCGGCATAACTTCAATACCCGGTTAATTCGGGCATGCCAATTTGTGGAGTGTGCGTTTGGGATCTTGTCCTCAAAGTGGCGTGTGCTCCTCTCATGCATTCAATTGCACCCCCACAATGTGGATAGTGTCGTGAAGGCATGCATCTGCTTACATAACTTTGTCGGCCAGCATGACCCCCTCATAGTTGACCCCTATGAATGGGATTCAACCCTCATTGGGCTCCAAGATGCGAATGTCCTTTCACCTGTGGCAGCCATGGAAGTGCGGAATCAATTTGCCGAATACTTCATGACTGATGTTGGTCAGATACCCAGACTTGCTGCGCATATTTGAATGTCCTGGGTCCTTATTTAGTGTTATTAGCCCATGTTCATTTTCTTTGCAATTTGTCTATTCATTTTGGCATCACTGTTTGTGTACCTTTTTGCTTACTAAAACATCACCACAACCAATGTTATTTGCCATGTTTTTGCTCAGTAATGTACTTTCCATGTTATGTTATGTTTTTGCACACATTAAAAGGTTAATGTCGCACCTCAACACACATACCCCAAAGTACGGGTACCTGCCCATGCTACTGTCCAAGATGTCTTCGTAGGCCTGTGTGCTTGTGGGTGTTGAGTAGGCCTGTGGTGATAGCGTAGCATGCATAGGTGTTTCATGGGCATAATGTTCTCTGATGAGTCTAATTTTCAGCTTTGCCCAACACTTGGTTGTCTAATGGTTAGACGGTGACCTGAAGAGGCGTACACACCACTGTGAAATTTGGTGGAGGATTGGTGATGATCTGGAGATGCTTCAGCAAGGCTGGGATTGGGCAGGTTAGTCTTTGTGAAGGACGTATGAATCAAGCCACATACAAGGTTATCCTTAAAAAACACTTGCTTTCTTCTGCTCAGGCAATGTTCCCCAACTCCAAGGACTGATTTTTCCAGTAGCACAATGCCCCATGCCACACAGCTAGTTTAATCAATGTGTGGATGATAGAGCATCAATACCCTTTCATGGCCAGCCCAATCTCCAGACCTGAACCCACTTGAAATCCTCTAGTATGTAATCAAGAGAAAGGGACAGCCACAAGCCATCAAACAAAAAAGAACTGCTTAAATATTTGTGCCAGGAGTGGCATAAGGTCACCCAAAAGCAGTGTGAAAGACTGGTGGAAAGCGGCCAAGACGCATGAAAGCCGTGATTACAAATCACGGTTATTCCACCAAATATTGATTTCTGAACCCTTCCTGAGTTCAAACATTAGTATTGATGTTTCTAAATGAATATGAACTTGTTTTCTTTGCATTATTTGTGTTCTGAAATCATTGTTTCATTTTTACTATTTTGATGATTTCTCATTTGCTGCAAATAAATACAAACTTTCTAGCTTTGAATTTCGGAGACATGTTGTCAGTAGTTTATAGAATAAAATAACAATGTACATTTCCCTCAAAACTATATCTATAAAGAGAATAATCAGAGGAACTAATAATTTTACAGTGGTCTGTTAATTTTTTCCAGAGCTGTACATATATGTATATATTTTTATGTGTTTATTATTCATACTAGCTGTGAGCCCGATTCTAAAGAATCGGGAGTCTAGAATCTGTATATAATTTTTTTAAGAGTTTTAAATAATAGACTTAAACAGCAGATATATGAGTAAGTAGGCGATGAGAGAGAGAGAGAGAGAGAGAGAGAGAGAGAGACCCTTCACCTGGTAGAAGCTGGTGTCATGATGGGCAGTGGCCTCCCCCAGATATGGACACTTGGTGGCCCTTCACCTGGTAGGAGCTGGTGTCATGATGGGCAGTGCCCTCCCCCAGATATGGAGACTTGGTGGCCCTTCACCTGGTAGGAGCTGGTGTCATGATGGGCAGTGCCCTCCCCCAGATATGGACACTTGGTGGGCCTTCACCTGGTAGGAGTTGGTGTCATGATGGGCAGTGCCCTCCCTCAGATATGGAGACTTGGTGGCCCTTCACCTGGTAGGAGCTGGTGTCAGGATGGGCAGTGCCCTCCCCCAGATATGGACACTTGGTGGTCCTTCACCTTGTAGGAGCTGGTGTCATGATGGGCAGTGGCCTCCCCCAGATATGGACAGTTGGTGGCCCTTCACCTGGTAGGAGTTGGTGTCATGATGGGCAGTGCCCTCCCCCAGATATGGACACTTGGTGGCCCTTCAGCTGGTAGCCAGACCCTCACTATGAGACTTCTAAGGTGCATGAGTTGAGCTCTGTGGCAGAGAAGAGAGTGACCCTGCAGATGATGGTGCCTCTGGCCACCCTCCATACTGTGCTACCTCTATAGTAAGAGCTGCATGCTTTCATTCTTGCATGAGTTGAGCTCTGTGGCAGAGATGAGGGTGACCCTGCAGATGATGGTGCCTCTGGCCACCCTCCATACTGTGCTACCTCTATAGTAAGAGCTGCATGCTTTCATTCTTGCAGGGAAATGCTTGCTATTGTCTCAATTGCATTAGATAATTCTTACCGCTCCTCTGACTTAACTCCTGGCTGGCCGGTGTCTTGCAGGCACTGAAGCAAATGACTATAGTAAGTAATGTAGATGTATGGAGAATACAGCAGCACGAATGGAAAGACATTGTAGCTGGCCTGATGGCAGCAGGGCTGGCTGTGCTGCACACACATGTGGAGGGATCAGCACAACTTTACTATCTTCTGCTACAATAATACACATAAGACAATGGCTGTACCTGATCATGAGCTGCACCTTCCTCCAAGAAATCAATGATCTCAGTCTGCAGTGTCTTCATCAATCCAGGCACAGATTTGCCTCCAGAGATGCTGCAGCCAGCCTGGCACCTGGGCATGTCTGCTGCCCTCTCAGCACCCACATGGGAGAGAGTGTGTGTATGTCCCGGACATTGCAACTGAAGCTTTCACCGACAGTGGAGCGTATTCTGTCAACACTCGCAAAAGCATTGCGAGTGAGGCTTTGCTACTGACTGAAGCCTATTCTGTGCAGACTCGCAAAGCCATTGCGAGTTAGGCTTTGTGAGGCAGCCACGCACATGACGACGGAAGTAGCGCCGAATATGACAGAAGTGCCTTAAGGTAATTATATATTAGATTAGTTTTTTTGATTATTATTATTTTATTTGGAGAGTAAATCTTTGTTACTGTAGAGGGTCAGCATCATGCGAAGCCATTTCTTCTACACGTTATATCAATTCATATAAAAATGCCATATGGCCATAATATGACTTAAGGCCCCATTAGATGGTACGAGATCATGAACGTCACGGGTTTGGAGACGTTTAAATGACATTATTAATAGGTAGTTGTGTGTGACACTGAAATATGGTTATGATAATTCATTGGATCGCTGAATCCACATTTGAGAACATGTTCTCAAATCAGACAATCCACGATCAGCCAACTTGCTACATCGTTCTGTGTGAGACCGTGATAACGATGTCATTAACGACTTCCCCTATTCACAGCAATGAAGAAGTATCATTCGCTGGGTTATGCGAATGATAGCTGCTCGCTGGATCGTTGGTGCGTCGTGCACGATATCTAGATGTGTGACATTTCACCAATTGTCTCTAAACAATGTCCTAATGCCTGCCCCGCCCATGAGATCGTTGATGATCTCGATTCAACATTGCAGCGTGTAACGGTACCTTTACATGGTATTATAAGTCTGTTCACACTCATGAAACACCATGCTATGGATATGGTGTATTGAAAATGTGCAGCCACTTTAATTTCATTCCATTCGTTTAGAACACAGATTTTTGGCAGGTGCACAGGTGTGTTATATGCATCATTAATATTTAACTTGTCACAGCATTGCTGCCCACTAGCCTTATTCTATATTCCAAATAAATTGGTGGTGAGCAGAATAAACTATTATTTCTCTTCCAAATAAGTCAGGCATTAATCATTGCTCGATCCAACCACAAGCACAGATGTTACCTTTGGCATTGGGAATGGAATTTGTAAGTTAAGTGCATTCTGCCACCCACCCCAGGGAGGGAATAATGAGGAGCTAGGCAACAAGATTGTGCAAACTATAATATCCTGTAAGCGATTGTGTCCTGGTGGTGGCAGAGGAGGCTCCTAAGCAAAGCAAAGAGGCATCACCACGGAGACCCGCGCCATCCTTGCGGTGCAGTACAACAAAGCTACACTCTGCTACACTTTGATACCATATGCCTGAATATGCAGTTTGGCTAGCTACATGATGGATCCAGTGCAAGATATGCCTGATCTGGAGAATGTCATCTTTCTCACCACCACAGAGGCAGAGGGTGCTTCAGCAGCAGAACTGGAGCAGCCCGCAGAAGATAACATGGACATGGCCACATATTTCACCTGGAGCTCCACTGCGCTACCTACACTGGGACTCATATAAAGCAAAGTTAGGATCCAGCACTGATCTGTCATTCAAGCGGAACTGAGCTCACAGTTAGGAGGTAAGCTGATCCTATGCCAGCTAGAAGAAGCAGATGTAACACTCAGGAAGATCTTGAAGCATGCCTGGCATTTTTACACCTACAGACAGTGCCACAGCTGCTGGATCATAAATCCAGGATGAGGAGGACAAGGAAAAAGAGGAGGCAGATAAGGTGGTAGTAGGGGATAGAGGCCCTGTTTCCCAGCCTTGTGTAGCACCCACACCAGAGACTTTCGACTTGGAGAATGCCATATGGAGACCTATACAACCTCAAAGGAACTATTTGATCCAGCATGATCCACCCTGGTCTGAATTCGGGCAGTGTGAGCACCGGGGTGAAGGGCCAGGAGTGGAACAAGTAATAAGGGCACCATTCCTGGAGCGGGTTGTAGCCTGCTAATTTTTTTCTAGATTTTAAAATGTTTTATGATAATAAAGATTACTCAACTTTTCAGCTGTTCAAGAGGATGGATGGATAGATAGATGGATGTAAAGTACAGATAGATTTATAGATAGATGGAAAAAACAGATTTAAAGATAGAAGTCTAACAGCTCTATAATGTCCCACCCCCCTATATATTGTAAGCTTGTTCTCTTTAGTGCCTTTCATGTTGCCCTAAAGGGTGTTTTAGCCTTGTATTTAGCTTTAAAAAACTAATTAATAAAATAAAAAGGTGTGGGGTACATCTTATATTTTATTGCCAGCTAGCGTACAGCAGACCGGACAGCTGAGGCCTGCACACCACAGCTAGTAGCTTAAGCTTGTCTGGCAATCAAAAATATAACACAAATGTCATTTTTTTTCAATGATTTATTCATTTTTACAATGAATTTACATCAGTTTGAATGCCATACTGGCAACCAAACCACAGATGCTGGCAGAGAGGGTTGGAGATGCCAAGTTTGATTTTAATTAATGAAATGGGGGAAGGAGTCATTATGTCTGAGGTTCAATCTTGAACAGGCCCAGAAGCAGGGTGACAGCAGCACTGAAGCTTGGTAAGGCTAGTCACATTTGGAGGGAGCGTTTTTTGCAAGGATGCCTTAAAGGTAGCATTTTTTTCCATTGCCATTTTTATGGCATTTTTTCCCTTTTTACTGCTAGCATTAATGCTACTGGGATGTTACTGGGACAGTGCAGTTGAGCTTCACACACTCACAACACTTCGGACCCCGGAACGGTGGGGGGACCCAGAGGGAGACCCAAGTGTAGCCGGTAGGGAAAGTGGAGAGTTAAAAAGAGCAGTAGAGAGAACATCGGAGAGAAAGGAGTGGAGTGGCAGTAGGGAGTGTAGGGGCAGTGTGGTGCCGACTCCTGCAGGCTGGGGCACGACCACGCTCGCCCTGGGAGGGAAAGACCGACTAGTGTGGAAGTGGAAAGGAGCCCTTGGGGTACAGAATGGGACGTAGATCTCTGTACACCCTTATCTGGCGAGACAGAGGGGCTGGTGGACGACACAGGGGCCCGGCTCTGAACATGAGGTGGATGCTTCAAGCCCAAATCATTGAACCAGAGGACCCAAGCTTCTAAAGGGAGCTGTGGCCGAACAATCGACACAATTTGGAGAAGGCGGACGAACTAGGGAGCAGTGCCCGGAAGGGGTACAAATGAGCACTAGTGGCTGTTGGTACCTGAGCTCTGTGCTGTGGAGGCGCTGAGATTTTCTTATAGCGCTGAGGGACCACCAGAGACAGAAACACCACCTAGTAAGAGAGGAAGGAACACCAACCGAGGCTCAACTCAACTGACCCGGGTCTGGAGACAACGGCGAACTGAAGGTTGGCAAAGGGAAGTTCCCGGCCGGCATGCTGAAACTGCTAAGTAAAAGTAACATAACTCCAGCTGTTGCTGTGCGAGACTTTCTTTAGTGGCGACCACCGGCCGCAGAGGCCGCATGAGACACCGGGGTGCTGATGTCCTAATGACCATCTGTTAATGTATGAACTGACTCCTCCATCCTGCTGCCCTGGAGACCACGCTTCACCTGGGGGGAGCGGAACCATCCAAGCTGCTGGTCAACATCCAGAGAGGTTCTGAAGCTGCAGCGGCCGTCCTGGCCACACACGGCAGGTAGCGTCACAAATACCCTTTTCCCTGTCATCCCCCGTCATCTACCCCCGTTTATTAACTGACACCGCCAGGGTCACAGGACCGGGTCTTGGCAGCCCCTATCTGTCCCTGTGAAAAGAACCGAAAGTGAAGAACTAAAGCTGCCCAGTCACCAAGTACTCCCGGCCCTGGAGTGGGCGTGTCAACCTCCTCTGTTAACGCGATAGCCAGGAAGAGCATAGAGATTATAGAAGGTTATAACGAGACTCCATAGGATTCGATGGGCATTGTGGGATTTTTGATGGGCTGTGCATGCTGTTATATTTAATGTTTAAACGGCCAAATAGCTGTGGTCCTTCTCACCCTAATAATATCATCCTTCAAATGTGTGCTTTACCTTGGCTGGTTATAAAACAATAGGGGGAACCCAAATATTATTTAAACTAGTTATTTGAATAATTAAAAAAGAGTGTGGGTTACCCTCTATTCTTGATAACCAGCCAAGGTGAAGCATACAGCTGAGCGTTGCGGCCACCAACTGCCTGTTTTATCTGCACTGGTTATCAAAAATAGGTGGGAG
This sequence comes from Allobates femoralis, assembly GCA_033576535.1. Classification (NCBI taxonomy): domain Eukaryota; kingdom Metazoa; phylum Chordata; class Amphibia; order Anura; family Aromobatidae; genus Allobates; species Allobates femoralis. The sequence continues at coordinate 18,248,163 of JARQOC010000003.1, forward strand.
CCCACATAATTTTCTTTTCATTCTTTATTTATCTGTGTGCATGGAGTGCCGACTAATCACAGCCATGTTAATATGTGACATAGCTGTGATGTCGCTAGTCCCACACTGGAAAAGCTTGTTAATTTACTGTGCTGCAGCCTTTCAACAAGCTTTATTAGAACATGAACATCAACTAAACTCTGAACTCAGACACTGACTTTTTTTTAACTTCATGTTTGAGTCTGAACACCAGACTCTTGTGTTGGGTATGGACCCTGAACATTACAGTTCGGGTTCTCTCATCTCTAGTAGAGTTGAGCGGACCCAAAACTTTAAAGTTTGATGTTCATACAGAAAAAAAGAAAAACAAATCAGTTTTTGAATTTAGAGTTCAGGTACTTTACCCATGCAAACCCCTCTAGCGAGCAATGCTGTGTTCAGTACGCTCAGCAGTTAGCTCAGCACGAGCCACTTGAAGAGTTTGAATGGCTCACACGGGGGAGGGGGAGTTAATACTGCCGGGGTCGTGTAAGCACGGCAATTGCTCATTCACCAGTCATTCCAAATTAGGATATGAACATATGGCGCCATTATAAGAATAAATCAGACTAAGATCTGTTTCAAACTTATATTATGTTCAGAGTGATAACAAAGTAAAACCCTCAACAGCAACTCTCCTGCTTCCGGGATACAACACATTTTATACTTCTAATAGACTAGGCGGGAGTATTCAAAACTGGGTGTATTAACTAGGGTGTTAGGTGGTCTAGATGCTAATATACGCGTATAGATTGGTTAATTGTAATTAGTATGTTATATTCTTTCTTGAGTTCACGCCTCTCTCCTCGGTGTCATCTCCAAACTGGCAACCGGTAACTTGAAGGTCATCTCACATTCCTTTCTCAACACTTTCTTCAATAGAAGCCTTCATAGACAGATTTTATCTCTGTTGTTCCCATCCATCCCCCAATTCTGCATCTCCTTCCAGCTGCATCCATATATTCTGTAAAACTTAAACTCACACATAAAATGGCACAAGAGGCCTAAGGGAAGGCCTATGATGGAGGCAGTGGTGAGCAGACAAAATGGAATAAGGGGAGAGAGAGAGAGAGCAAAGTAATCAGGATAGATATAGTGATATATTGAGAAAGACAGACAAAGAAGAATATACAAAGAGAGAAAGAGAGACAAAGAAATAGACAGAAAGAATATAAAGAGATATAGAAAGAAGAACCGTCTATATCTACTATATATATAAGTAAATATAGAAAAACTTTAATATTTTATTCCAAGTATTATTACAAACATATTTATAATTATAAGACATATTGCTATTCTATAAATCTATAGGAAATTGCCAGATTTCCCCCACAATCCCCCCTAAGTTTTTTCTATATTTACCTAACATTTCCCTACTAGATCCAGGAACCTTTGAGACTGTCCATGTGATGGGATAAGGAGATGATTTGGACTTCTTCATTCAGACACCTCAGAAATCTCTTTCCTTGTGAAAGGCACCAGGCATCTGAATCCCTACACTAATCTCACATGGAGTTCTCCCTCTATCCCTTAACTCAAATCCCTCAACTGGGTGTGATAATAGGGGAGATTTTTAGACTGTCTAAGGGATATACCTTTGGGCATTTCCTCCTCTTTCACCATTCCACAGACCCCGCCCTTTTCAGCTAAAAGCATATCAAGGGCCAACCTGTTTTGAAGAGTCATTCTAGTGTTGGGGCCTAATTCCTCAACTATACCCTGGAAAGCATCACGGCTATAATTGACAAACCTTTGCTCACTGTAATAGATGTAATTAATCCAATCAACGTTCTTATTGATCTGTACCTGTGGAATTAAAGAAGCAAAACCAGCATATACCTGATTTTGGGCCTTAAACTGGTCAGACACCCCCCTTGGCACACCAATAGCATCAATGTATACCTGAGGGTCTTCCTCATGGCCCATGTGGAGTTGATCAATGCTTCTCCTTCTCTTGATAGTCTCACTGGAAGGCTCTGGGTCCCATGGTAAAATTTTGAACTGCATAGCTAATTTAACCAGGGTGCATTGACCTGTCCAGGCATCGGGCAACCTGGATCGGAGCTTACCATCCCCACACAACCGGTAAATATCATACATATATCGTATATGTTAGCTGAGTAAATTTATACTTACAGAACTGTTTTCATTACAAAATCCCAATTTAAAAGTTCCTACTAACAAAAACCTCAAAACATATTAGAAACAGCCTGAGGAATTGTGTATCAGATTTACACTATTAGTAACATATAACCTTAAAGGTATAAGACTCATTCTCCCTTGAACATTTTATCATATACCACTATCATTATGGAGGGTATACAAAAGGATATGAACTTCTTAAATATCTGCAAATAAGCACAGTTATCCACAAGAGAAAGATACTTTACAAAAATCATATAACCCATTGATTTGTGAAGAGAAAATACATAAAAACAAAAACATGACATATACAGCCCTTTGACGATTGACCTGACCACTCATAATAGTCAAACAGATATAATAATATCAGACAATATAATTATACTTTAAACAATATACATATACTTATCAATAGTCATCCAACTTTCCTAAAAGACAGGTCAAAAGGGAAATAACAAAACAACATAGCAAAGAACATACAGCTATTCACTTGTCATAATATAATTAGTATACAGTTAAACAGGCAAGAATCATATTATTTACTCATTTATTTACTTACTCTACTTAATAACATTTTAACCAGTATATATTTGACATCTTATAATACCTTGGATAGGAGAAAGAGATCTACACATATTGGGATAATTTTTATACACTTTTCTTGGTTTCCTTGTCCGCTCACTATTTTCAATTTCCAAAACCCATGGAGCGATCGCCACTCGAAGCCCGTACCTTTCTGAGTTGTGTTGTGCGCAAGAATAATGCAGGATAGTATACACAGCTTACCTGTACCAGGAGCGAACTAGGAGGTACTCACCTGATCTCACCCGTGACCTATTTTGAGGCGTAAAGTGAGGCCAAGCAGAGACCAGTCTAACCTTTGCTGATAAAGACATCATGGCCTGCCCTGTCCCCTCTCACGACTCCTAGTTTAACACTGTTAGTGGTTCGGTCAGTCCCTATAAGGCAGTCGACTATAGAGAGGTCTCAGGCCGCCAGACGCAATCCGGCTGGGATGGGGCAACCACCCGCCACTACCTTTCCTACCTTTTGTTATAGCTTGCCTTCTACCTCCGAGAGGACAGGACACCTGTGGTGATTGTCAGTATGATTATACCATCCTAGACTGATAACATGGTGTTTACCTCACCGTGATTTACCAATACTGCATTTAGTAGGCTTACCGTATTGTTAAGGAATTCTTCAACCGGAAATCGCTCCATTCGCTCAGAAAGTGCAAGTCAGAACCAAACATTCTTATTACCTCATGTGAGGATTCTACTTACGTCCAATATAAGAAATCATATCTCCTATACCTGAAAAACAACTAAAAAATCTATTAATATCAAAGATCAGAAAATTCTTATTCAACATTATAATTGCAATTTTCTGCTAGTTATTTTGATTACATTTTTATTACTAAACAATAAATGGTAGAAAACACCATATGGGCGCTGTACATCAGAGCAGACATATATAACATCACCTTTAATTCAAAAGATAACGGACTACAAGAAATATTTTCACACAGCAAAGAACAAAGACTGCTCTGATAGAAAAAAATTTAAGGAAATATGGGGGAGATAGTTCATTCCCTTCTATATTTTCAAACTCTTTGGCCTTGATAAACCCATAAGATGTCCACAATCCTGATAAAGGACCTAACTACTTTCTTCTTACTTGTCTTTCCACCCCTTTTTTTTTTTTTTTTTTTTTATCGACTTTGTGTTACTTTCTAAACTATACTTTCTGTTGCTTTACTCATCAAACTTGCTAATTTCCAGAAATAAGGGAAAATTTCCCCCTGCCATAATTACATCTCTAACTAAATTATTTCTGTGCTGCAGGTGGCTATTAACAACATTCACTCATATGAATCAATAAAAGTCTGATTACTATTATTGTATTCAATATTGGGCATTATTATTAGCATCCAACTACCATAAATATGGAAAATCCGTCTTTGCCTTTCAGAATTCTTGGAAAGATGGGTAAGACTCCAATATGCATGTCAGACATCCTGCAAATTCCCCCTTCTCTCCCAAACAGGGCTCACAAATTTGATTAACTGTTTCACACTTGTAGCTATATACAACTAACAATTCTAGCCATTATCTGAGACCCCGTGGCTTAATATCTAACTCTTCATTTACTCTTTATAACTGTAAAAACTTTTCATAACAGGAAGAATAGTAAACTATATTGATAGACGGACCGTGAATAGAGTGTAGTGGCAGTCGATGTGATTTCAATAAAACAGAATAATCTCCATCAGATTATATACACCTTATTCTAATTTATCCTAACCACTTTGGAGCTAGGAACACACCCACACATCCGGGGATCTTATATCGCCGCCATTATAGGGTGGTGGCTGGGATGGCGTACTCAATAACAATGGCGTGGCGGCCATTTTACACTGTATAAAATTATTATTAGGAAGCAACTTATAATCAAACACAGGTTCTGCATCATCTTTTCCTCCTTCTCCATCTACTTCTCTTCATTCCTCACTTTTCAGACTATTTGCAACTCGTAGATAAACTTGTGCCTGATCTAGCAGCCCTCTGTCTTTCAACTTGCCTTTTTTTTTTTTTCCTCTGGATCAGATCACGCCATACTGATGGCTGCAACCTCCCTGACAAAGGCAAACCTGCAAACCTGTACAACTTCTCTACATTCCTAACAGACTTCCTTCCTTCCCGTGACTCTACTAACTCCCTTACCTCTGCTACATCCTCATCTAACTTGTGGGGAATGGATTTCCTCCGTGCTATGAGACGCAACATGACTCACAAATACTACGCCTTATCTGCAGATTAGAACGTTTAACAACAGCAATCAACACTGGGCCTTCACCTGTACGGAGCCCAGGCTCCACACACGGTGTATTAACGGTACAGGCAGCTAGCCCCACTGTACCGATGGGGACGTCTCACCGAAAAACACGGAGCCCTGGCTACTATGTGTTTGTTTTGCTCTTCCCTAGGGGGCAGAACTTAAGTTCCACGTACCCAACCTTCGGTTGAGAAGCCCTGGCTATTACCCAACCCTCAATCAACTTCAATAAGTACCCAGTACTTAGTACCACATACTTCCAGTCTTACTGAGTGCAAAGCCCAGGCTTTATACACTCTCACCTTAAAGCACGAAAACCCCGGCTTCACGTGCCGGACTGAATACCGAGCCTCTTGTCTCTATATTCAGTCCAGTGGTACGGCGCTCTGGCTACCATGTACCACACAACGCAGAATGGCAACTCCACGTAGCAGAATTGCAATTCCACGGGCAGACAAGCACAAAGCCCTGTGTCTCTATACTTGTCTCTAAAGTACAAACAATGTACTTCTCAGCACAGAGTCTACAGACTCCACGCTCTGCCAACCTATTCACAGGTGCGGAGCCTTTGGCTACTATGCACCTTATGAATGCCCGGCACAAAGCCCAGGCTTACTGTGCCTCCGGACACGGAGTCTGCTGATTCCGTATCCCTTTCTTACACGAAGTATGGAGCCAATTGGCTCCACGCTCCGTCTCCGGACCAAGAAGTGCAAAGCCCTGGCTATTACGCACTTTTGAGTATAAAAGCCTGCCAGCTTCCGTACTCTCCTATATCTGAGCACCGGTGCTTATAGACTGCTTTGCTACGGTATTTCAGTTGCTCAGGAGGAGCCCCCCCTCACTTTATCACAGAGGCTGCGTCTCCTTTCACTTTCACCAAGCCGTCCCCAGCACACAATTCTACCAAGTTCTCACTCTACGTCAATACACAATAACAATCATGGGAAGGGTTAACAAGCGAGGAATGTTAATGACCAGTGGAGGAGACGTGGTGAATACACAGGCACGCGCAGAAGGCGACGTGTCTCGCTGTTGCTGGTTCAGAGCGTGGCACTGGGTCACACACGGCACGGTCTCACCACTGACCGTTTACCCCCCTCGTACCCACTAAACACCACAGGACAATCAGTAACGGCTGAGGACACTAGTAAGGGCGACACATATGAATGTGACTTCCACTTACCGTATCTTTGAGGGTGATCAAGCCTCGAAGTCAGCCGTCACAGATATCATTCACGGGCATCTACGCGTGGGTCCGAAGGGTCGTGGACCGCTGGCTCACGCCGCACGTTGGGCGGCCAAAATTCCCGGGGTCGTGTAAGCTGTTTCCCCCTTCTCTCCCAAACAGGGCTCACAAATTTGATTAACTGTTTCACACTTGTAGCTATATACAACTAACAATTCTAGCCATTATCTGAGACCCCGTGGCTTAATATCTAACTCTTCATTTACTCTTTATAACTGTAAAAACTTTTCATAACAGGAAGAATAGTAAACTATATTGATAGACGGACCGTGAATAGAGTGTAGTGGCAGTCGATGTGATTTCAATAAAACAGAATAATCTCCATCAGATTATATACACTTTATTCTAATTTATCCTAACCACTTTGGAGCTAGGAACACACCCACACATCCGGGGATCTTATATCGCCGCCATTATAGGGTGGTGGCTGGGATGGCGTACTCAATAACAATGGCGTGGCGGCCATTTTACACTGTATAAAATTATTATTAGGAAGCAACTTATAATCAAACAAGGTTCTGCATCATCTTTTCCTCCTTCTCCATCTACTTCTCTTCATTCCTCACTTTTCAGACTATTTGCAACTCGTAGATAAACTTGTGCCTGATCTAGCAGCCCTCTGTCTTTCAACTTGCCTTTTTTTTTTTTTTCTCTGGATCAGATCACGCCATACTGATGGCTGCAACCTCCCTGACAAAGGCAAACCTGCAAACCTGTACAACTTCTCTACATTCCTAACAGCCTTCCTTCCTTCCCGTGACTCTACTAACTCCCTTACCTCTGCTACATCCTCATCTAACTTGTGGGGAATGGATTTCCTCCGTGCTACGAGACGCAACATGACTCACAAATACTACGCCTTATCTGCAGATTAGAACGTTTAACAACAGCAATCAACACTGGGCCTTCACCTGTACGGAGCCCAGGCTCCACACACGGTGTATTAACGGTACAGGCAGCTAGCCCCACTGTACCGATGGTGACATCTCACCGAAAAACACGGAGCCCTGGCTACTATGTGTTTGTTTTGCTCTTCCCTAGGGGGCAGAACTTAAGTTCCACGTACCCAACCTTCGGTTGAGAAGACCTGGCTATTACCCAACCCTCAATCAACTTCAATAAGTACCCAGTACTTAGTACCACATACTTCCAGTCTTACTGAGTGCAAAGCCCAGGCTTTATACACTCTCACCTTAAAGCACGAAAACCCCGGCTTCACGTGCCGGACTGAATACCGAGCCTCTTGTCTCTATATTCAGTCCAGTGGTACGGCGCCCTGGCTACCATGTACCACACCACGCAGAATGGCAACTCCACGTAGCAGAATTGCAATTCCACGGGCAGACAAGCACAAAGCCCTGTGTCTCTATACTTGTCTCTAAAGTACAAACAATGTACTTCTCAGCACAGAGTCTACAGACTCCACGCTCTGCCAACCTATTCACAGGTGCGGAGCCTTTGGCTACTATGCACCTTATGAATGCCCGGCACAAAGCCCAGGCTTACTGTGCCTCCGGACACGGAGTCTGCTGATTCCGTATCCCTTTCTTACACGAAGTATGGAGCCAATTGGCTCCACGCTCCGTCTCCGGACCAAGAAGTGCGAAGCCCTGGCTATTACGCACTTTTGAGTATAAAAGCCTGCCAGCTTCCGTACTCTCCTATATCTGAGAACCGGTGCTTATAGACTGCTTTGCTACGGTATTTCAGTTGCTCAGGAGGAGCCCCCCCTCACTTTATCACAGAGGCTGCGTCTCCTTTCACTTTCACCAAGCCGTCCCCAGCACACAATTCTACCAAGTTCTCACTCTACGTCAATACACAATAACAATCATGGGAAGGGTTAACAAGCGAGGAATGTTAATGACCAGTGGAGGAGACGTGGTGAATACACAGGCACGCGCAGAAGGCGACGTGTCTCACTGTTGCTGGTTCAGAGCGTGGCACTGGGTCACACACGGCACGGTCTCACCACTGACCGTTTACCCCCCCTCGTACCCACTAAACACCACAGAACAATCAGTAACGGCTGAGGACACGAGTAAGGGCGACACATATGAATGTGACTTCCACTTACCGTATCTTTGAGGGTGATCAAGCCTCGAAGTCAGCCGTGACGGATATCATTCACGGGCATCTACGCGTGGGTCCGAAGGGTCGAGGACCGCTGGCTCACGCCGCACGTTGGGCGGCCAAAATTGCCGGGGTCGTGTAAGCACGGCAATTGGTCATTCACCAGTCATTCCAAATTAGGATATGAACATATGGCGCCACTATAAGAATAAATCAGACTAAGATCTGTTTCAAACTTATATTATGTTCAGAGTGATAACAAAGTAAAACCCTCAACAGCAACTCTCCTGCTTCCGGGATACAACACATTTTATACTTCTAATAGACTAGGCGGGAGTATTCAAAACTGGGTGTATTAACTAGGGTGTTAGGTGGTCTAGATGCTAATATACGCGTATAGATTGGTTAATTGTAATTAGTATGCTATCTTCTTTCTTGAGTTCACGCCTCTCTCCTCGGTGTCATCTCCAAACTGGCAACCGGTAACTTGAAGGTCATCTCACATTCCTTTCTCAACACTTTCTTCAATAGAAGCCTTCATAGACAGATTTTATCTCTGTTGTTCCCATCCATCCCCCAATTCTGCATCTCCTTCCAGCTGCATCCATATATTCTGTAAAACTTAAACTCACACATAAAATGGCACAAGAGGCCTAAGGGAAGGCCTAAGATGGAGGCAGTGGTGAGCAGACAAAATGGAATAAGGGGAGAGAGAGAGAGAGAGCAAAGTAATCAGGATAGATATAGTGATATATTGAGAAAGACAGACAAAGAAGAATATATAAAGAGAGAAAGAGAGACAAAGAAATAGACAGAAAGAATATAAAGAGATATAGAAAGAAGAACCGTCTATATCTACTATATATATAAGTAAATATAGAAAAACTTTAATATTTTATTCCAAGTATTATTACAAACATATTTTATAATTATAAGACACTAGCTGTGAGCCCGATGCAAATGCATCGGGATTCTAGAACGTGGCAATATTATTTGCATTAATAGCATTATTATTACCATTAATAGCATAATTATTAGCATTAACAGCATTATTATTAGCATTAATAGCATTATTAACAGCAATAATAGTACTATTAATAGTATTGTTATTAGTATTAATAGCATTATTACCATAAATAGCATTAATAATAGCGTTAATAGCATTATTATGAGGAGTAATATCATTATTAGCATTAATAAAATTATTAATAGCATTAATAGAATTAAAAATAGCATTAATAGCATTATTAATAGGATTAATAGCATGATTATTAGAATTAATAGCATTAATATTAGCATGAATAGCATTAATAGCATTATTAATAACATTAATACCATTATTAATAGCATTAATAGCCTAAATAATAGAATTAATAGCATAAATAATCGCATTAATAGCATGAGTATTAGCATAAAGAGCATTAATAGCAATATTATTAGCATTAATAGAATTTTGAATAGCATAAATAGCATGATTATTAGACTTAATAGCATTATTAATAGCGTTAATATGATTATTATTAGCATTATTAGCATTAATATTAGCATTAATAGCATAATTATTAGCATTAATAGCATTATTATTAGCATTAATAGCATTAATAGTATTATTAATAGCATGAATAACATTATTAATAGCATTAATAGCATTAATAGCATTATTAATAGCATTAATAGCATAAACAATAGAATTAATAGCATAACTAATCGCATTAATAGCATTACTATTAGCATAAAGAGCATTAATAGCAATATTATTAGCATTAATAGCATTTTGAATAGCATAAATAGCATGATTATTAGCCTTAATAGCATTATTAATAGCGTTAATATGATTATTATTAGCATTATTAGCATTAATAGTAGCATTAATAGCATAATTATTAGCATTAATAGCATTATTATTAGCATTAATAGCATTATTAATAGCATTAATAATACAATTAATAGCATTAATATTAGCATTAATAGCATTAATAGTATTATTAATAGCATGAATAACATTATTAATAGCATTAATAGCATTATTAATAGCATTAATAGCATAAATAATAGAATTAATAGCATGAATAATTGCATTAATAGCCTTACTATTAGCATAAAGAGCATTAATAGCAATATTATTAGCATTAATAGCATTTTGAATAGCATAAATATTATTAGCCTTAATAGCATTATTAATAGCGTTAATATGATTATTATTAGCATTATTAGCATTAATAGTAGCATTAATAGCATAATTATTATCATTAATAGCATTATTATTAGCATTAATAGCATTATTAATAGCATTAATAGCATTAATAATACAATTAATAGCATTAATATTAGCATTAATAGCATTAATAGTATTATTAATAGCATGAATAACATTATTAATAGCATTAATAGCATTATTAATAGCATTAATAGCATAAATAATAGAATTAATAGCATAAATAATTGCATTAATAGCCTTACTATTAGCATAAAGAGCATTAATAGCAATATTATTAGCATTATTAGCATTTTGAATAGCATAAATTGCATGATTATTAGCCTTAATAGCATTATTAATAGCGTTAATATGATTATTATTAGCATAATTAGCATTAATAGCATTAATAATAGCATTAATAGCAATATTATTTGCATTAATAGCATTAATAGCATTATTATTACCATTAATAGCATAATTATTAGCATTAATAGCATAATTATTAGCATTAATAGCATTAATAATAGCATTAATAGCAACATTATTTGCATTAATAGCATTATTATTACCATTAATAGCATAATTATTAGCATTAATAGCATAATTATTAGCATTAATAGCATTAATAATAGAATTAATAGCAATATTATTTGCATTAATAGCATTATTATTACCATTAATAGCATAATTATTAGCATTAATAGCATAAATATTAGCATTAATAGCATAATTATTAGCATTAATAGCATTAATAATAGCATTAATAGCATAATTATTAGCATTAATAGCATTAATAATAGCATTAATAGCAATATTATTTGCATTAATAGCATTATTATTACCATTAATAGCATAATTATTAGCATTAATAGCATAATTATTAGCATTAATAGCATTAATAATAGAATTAATAGCAATATTATTTGCATTAATAGCATTATTATTACCATTAATACCATAATTATTAGCATTAATAGCATAATTATTAGCATTAATAACATAAATATTAGCATTAATAGCATAATTATTAGCATTAATAGCATTATTATTAGCATTAATAGCATAATTATTAGCATTAATAGCATTATTATTAGCATTAATAGCATTAATAATAGAATTAATAGCAATATTATTTGCATTCATAGCATTATTATTACCATTAATACCATAAATATTAGCATTAATAGCATAATTATTAGCATTAATAACATAAATATTAGCATTAATAGCATAATTATTAGCATTAATAGCATTATTATTAGCATTAATAGCATAATTATTAGCATTAATAGCATTATTATTAGCATTAATAGCATTAATAATAGAATTAATAGCAATATTATTTGCATTAATAGCATTATTATTACCATTAATAGCATAATTATTAGCATTAATAGCATAATTATTAGCATTAATAGCATTAATAATAGAATTAATAGCAATATTATTTGCATTAATAGCATTATTATTACCATTAATACCATAATTATTAGCATTAATAGCATTATTATTAGCATTAATAGCATAATTATTAGCATTAATAGCATTATTATTAGCAGTAATATCATTATTATTAGCATTTTTTTTTTTTATTCTTATTTTTTATGTTATTATGTATAATTTTTTTTTTTTTTTGCGAATTTTTTTTTTAATTATTTTTTTTATTATTAAATTAATTTATTATTTGTTATTTTAAGTGAGCCTGAGCCTGAGACACAGTTCTCCTTCAGGTCCGCTCAAAGGGCTCATATTATTAGCATACTTGTATTTTTGTATTGTTATTTTTTATTAATTTTTTTATTATTTTTTATTTTTTTTTGTATTATTTTTTAATTATTTTTTTTTATTTTTTTTATTATTAAATTAATTAATTATTTGTTATTTTAAAGGGAACCAACCACCTCAGATGACGACTATAAGCAGTTAATACATGTCCCTGCACCCTACCTACACCATTCCACCTATGTTTTTCTTCAGAATATTGATAAATGTAAACCGAAATAAAGACTTTATAAACTTACATGCCTGCGTACTTGAGGGCGTCTCCCTCGGGCTCTGGTACGAGAGGGCTGTGTCTCCAGCAGCTTGACTGGCTTCTCTAGCCCTCCCTCTTACTTTGCAGGAGGTCACATGAAGGGACGGGAGCTGCCTTGCGTGCCCGCCCACTGATAGATAACATCACGCCCTCTCACTTTCTAAGAGTCTGGCCGCGTCATGAAAGGGGCGGGGCTAAATCGCGGCGAGCCCCGCCCCCTTTCAATGACGCGATGTAGCCCCGCCCCTTTCATGACGCGGCCAGACTCTTAGAAAGTGAGAGGGCGTGATGTTATCTATCAGTGGGCGGGCACGCAAGGCAGCTCCCGTCCCTTCATGTGACCTCCTGCAAAGTAAGAGGGAGGGCTAGAGAAGCCAGTCAAGCTGCTGGAGACACAGCCCTCTCGTACCAGAGCCCGAGGGAGACGCCCTCAAGTACGCAGGCATGTAAGTTTATAAAGTCTTTATTTCGGTTTACATTTATCAATATTCTGAAGAAAAACATAGGTGGAATGGTGTAGGTAGGGTGCAGGGACATGTATTAACTGCTTATAGTCGTCATCTGAGGTGGTTGGTTCCCTTTAAGTGAGCAGACACAGTTCTCCTTCAGGTCCGCTCCAGCCCCTCATAGAGATACATGGCGGATAATCCTGGACGCTGATTGGTCGCGTCTTCCCATAGAGAAACATGGCCATGTTTCTGTATGGGAAAAAAGGACCAATGAGCGTCCAGGATTATCCGCGATGTAACCCGGAGCTCGGTGGAGGAAGAGAGAAGAGCGCCGGATGGAAGAGTCGTTAGCCGGGCTGAAGGAAGAGGATGCGTGGGCCGAAGGAAGGACTTGGACCTGGACCTGAGGAAGCAGATGTCATGAAGACAGGTAAGTGATCTACGGCGTCGGGGAGGGGGGGGGGTGTGCGGACATAATGGAGGGGGGGGTGTGCGGACATATGGAGGGGGGGGTGTGCTTAGATATGGAGGGGGGGGTGTGCGGACATATGGAGGGGGGGGGGGTGTGCGGAAATATGGAGGGGGGGTGTGCGGACATATGGAGGGGGGTGTGTGCGGACATATGGAGGGGGGGGTGCGGAGATATGGAGGGGGGGGGTGTGCGGACATATGGAGGGGGGGGTGTGCGGACATATGGAGGAGGGGGTGTGCGGACATATGGAGGGGGGTGTGTGCGGAGATATGGAGGGGGGGGGTGTGCGGACATATGGAGGGGGGGGGTGTGCGGAAATATGGAGGGGGGGTGTGCGGACATATGGAGGGGGGGGTGTGCGGACATATGGAGGGGGGGGTGCGGAGATATGGAGGGGGGGGTGTGCGGACATATGGAGGGGGGGGTGTGCGGGCATATGGAGGCGGGGGTGTGCGGGCATATGGAGGCGGGGGTGTGCGGGCATATGGAGGAGGGGGTGTGTGGGCATATGGAGGAGGGGGTGTGCGGGCATATGGCGGCGGGGGTGTGCGGGCATATGGCGGCGGGGGTGTGCGGGCATATGGAGGAGGGGGTGTGCGGGCATATGGCGGCGGGGGTGTGCGGGCATATGGCGGCGGGGGTGTGCGGGCATATGGAGGCAGGGGTGTGCGGGCATATGGCGGCGGGGGTGTGCGGGCATATGGAGGAGGGGTGTGCGGGCATATGGAGGCGGGGGTGTGCGGGCATATGGAGGAGGGGGTGTGCGGGCATATGGCGGCGGGGGTGTGCGGGCATATGGCGGCGGGGGTGTGCGGGCATATGGAGGAGGGGGTGTGCGGGCATATGGAGGAGGGGGTGTGCGGGCATATGGAGGAGGGGGTGTGCGGGCATATGGCGGCGGGGGTGTGCGGGCATATGGAGGAGGGGGTGTGCGGGCATATGGAGGAGGGGGTGTGCGGGCATATGGAGGCGGGGGTGTGCGGGCATATGGCGGCGGGGGTGTGCGGGCATATGGAGGAGGGGGTGTGCGGGCATATGGAGGAGGGGGTGTGTGGGCATATGGTGGCGGGGGTGTGCGGGCATATGGAGGAGGGGGTGTGCGGGTATATGGAGGAGGGGGTGTGCGGGCATATGGCGGCGGGGGTCGGAGGTGGTCTGTGGGTAGCGGGGAGCAGAGGCGGCATTGGCGGCCATTGCGAGTCGAGTTAAAACGGCTCGCAATGGCCGCTTCGCGGCCAATGCTTCGCGCGTATCCACATGACCCGCCGGAAGTAGCGCCGAGAGGGGCGCTTTTGCGATTCGCGATTATATAATAGATATTGCTATTCTATAAATCTATAGGAAATTGCCAGATTTCCCCCACGATACAATCAGCATTATTGGATGTGGCGTGTACAACAAAAATTACAAAGCCCTGCCCTCCCATTCTCGGAAGTACTTTGTTTATGGCTGGCTATATGTGGGTTAAGAGCCAAACTGCCCAATCAGTGACTTCGAATGAGGTTCAGATCAAGTTTGTGTCCAGAAAAGAACTTTATCTATAGTCCACCTAATCTTCCATGGGTCAGCTCACCTCTATTCCCTAGTACAGGATTCTTGTTTGATGGACAACAAGTAACCAGCCTCTCACTTGTGAGAATATGAGGTTTGGTGATACCAGTCAGTATTTACACAGAGCACAAATGTGATATGTAGAGTAAATGAAATGTTTTTTCTGTGATGTTAAACATATGATATCATGTAATACATTTTTAAATCTTTCAACAGACACTGACAAATGCTTTAAATGCCAAAGTGATGAATGGCCAAATGAGAAGAAGGACCGATGTCTGCCCAAAGCAATAGAATTCATCTCTTACCAGAATGACACCATTGCTTCTCTGTTTTCTTCTGTCTCGGTCTTCGGATGTCTTGTCACCGGCTTCATATTTGGAATATTTATTTTCTACCGGGACACTCCTATTGTTAGAGCCAATAACCGGAACCTGAGTTACCTCCTCCTGGTCTCCATCCTCCTCAGCTTCCTCTCGGTCTTCTTGTTTCTTGGTCGTCCCAATGACATAACTTGTAGATTACGTGAAACCAGTTTTGGGATTTCCTTCTCAGTCGCCGTCTCTTCACTTCTCGCCAAGACTGTCATGGTTTGTGTAGCTTTTAAGTCCACCAAGCCTGGAAGTCCCTGGAGAAAATGGCTGAGTGTGAAGCTGCCCTATACCATCGTGTTGTTGTGTTCTTCCCTCCAAGTTGTACTCTGTGTTATCTGGTTGTCTATTTCTCCCCCATTCCAGGATCTGGACACTGAGTCTTACCCTGGGAAGATCATCATTCAGTGTAATGAAGGCTCAGATCTCTGGTTCTACTCCATGTTGGGTTATCTGGGGCTCCTGGCCGCTGTGAGCTTTGTTCTGGCTTTCATGGTGAGGACATTACCGGACAGCTTTAATGAGGCCAAGTACATCACCTTCAGCATGCTGGTGTTCATCAGTGTCTGGATCTCCATGATCCCGGCTTATCTGAGCACCAGAGGGAAGAACATGGTGGCCGTGGAGATATTTGCAGTGATGGCTTCCAGTGCTGGACTCTTAGCTTGTGTGTTTTTCCCAAAATGTTTTATCATTTTATTTAAATCAGAAATGAATAGAAAAACTGAGCTGCTTGGAAAAATAAATAAATGACTGACAATTAATGGCCAACTTTGATGTTAGTGATTAAATATGTACTTTTCACTCCCACCCACATATATATAGTGATATAGAATTCTACATACATTTGCTACAATTGGGTACTTACTAGAGATGAGCGGTGTTTGATTCGAATTGTTCACCAATCTGAAATTCGAGCTGTTTTTGGTGGTGTTCGAGTCATTCGCCGAATTAGAACAGGTTGCGCTCTTTTTTTTTTCTCCTAAAGCATGTACAGTGGGGCGGTTCAGGCTGCAGCCAATCACAGTGCCACACTGCAAAGTGCATTTTTTCACACAACTAATGTCCTCATTGGCTGTGTCTGTCACATGTCCTAGCTCTATAAAACCCGGCCATCTTAAAGATCACCACCATTTTGCTGATAGCTGCTGCAGGTGTTAGACGGCTCCCGTGGCTGCTGCTGTGTGCGACCGCTAAACAGTGCAAACTAAATTGTGTTCTCTCAGTCAGCTAGTGAGCGAATACAAGGTTACAGTGGTGTTCAAAAGTCCTGCATACGCATAGGATAAATTGATTTTTCAAGTTTTAAACGTTTTCTGTCGAATATCTTCAATGCTAATATGACATATTATATATGGTTTTGTTCAGAATATAATTTTGCATTCTCTCCCTGTAATATTTTTAGCTTTTGAAGCAGTTTTGCCTGAAATTATTGCAACAATATGGGAATTGAAAGCACAACTAAATATTGTACAGCTTCAGATCCAAAATTAGCCAATCACAGATGAAGTTCTTGTGACCAATCATAACCTGGATATGGCAGTCAATCACTTTCCATTACATTGCATCACATCTGCTGCTTTGTTTGTTTGTTTTATCTGTTGGTCTATCTAGTGAATCATACTGTAGAGCTTTATGATGGGAGCCTGCAGATTTTTGTCAGCGGAAGATCGTGTGCGAGTTGTGGTGCTACATAAAGAGGGTTATACTGGCCCCCAGATCGCTAGGAAGGTCGGCTGTAATCAGAGTACAGTCGTAAGAATTTTGCAGAAACATAAGCAGCTTGGAATTACCCAGGACAGGCCCAGATCTGGTTGGCCCAGAAAGTCAACTAAAAGGGAGGATAGAGTACTGATAAGAACATCCCTTGCCAATGGAAAGCTCACCTCTCCTCAGCTTCTGCGAGAATGGCAAGAAAAGTGCAATATTGAGGTTGCAACATCAACTGTTAGGAAGAGATGTTTGGAAGCAGGATTGAGAGGGTGCAAGGCCCGAAAGAAGCCATTGATGACAGCCATACAAAGACAAAGGCGAAAACTGTGGGCAAGTTTTAATTGCAGCCCTTATCAGGGCTAGGTTAGAGCAGTCTCTATTAGTTTTTGCCAGGCAGGTGTGTGTCAGGTGTGTGCCAGTGCAGTGCAAGTCTGACTGCCGAGACCCAGCCAACCACCCGCCTCCCAGCAAATGAAGTGACACCAAATGTTTTCCTTTATCAAAAATGTATTTGTGGAGAGGTAACGCTCTCATCTTTTTTTGTACCACACATCGGCATAAACAGGGTCGCAGCTCTTTAAAACGGGCAAACTGCCCACCAACATAGGGTTCGGGAAGAATTACCGCCTTCGGCCTTCCGTTGCGGGTTTCTTCCCACCGGATAGCTACCCCTTTTCCGCAGCAGCGACTTTCAACAAACAACCTCAAAACACAGGGAGGGAGGGTGGGAAACAGGTCCGGGTCCAAAGAGAGTAACGGACCTATTGGGCAGGGGGTTTTATATTGGTGGGTGGACCCCTCTAGAAGAGGGGGCCTTCTCCTCCTGCGTCATCGCTGGGAGGAAGCTGGCTCCGGGAAAATGGAGGGGGGCCCGGCAGTCAGGGGGCAGCAGCCTAATCTGTGGCTGCAATGCCCCACATTCTCACAGCATCTGGCCACAGTAATATAGCTCTTTGAATCCATTAGGGCAGGTAGTGTAGCACTGCTGTGAAGAAAGCTGCACCACCTGTCTTAATTAGTTTTTTTTTTGCTGCAGCTAGTCCAGGCTCTTTGTTCGGGCTAGTAGCAGACTAGCAGTGTCCCACAGTGATGTAGCCCTCTTGTGAGACAAGCTACACCTTCAGTGTAGTTGATTCTACTAATTTTTTACCGCGCAAGCAAACCTGTCATTTTTTGCTTAAAAGCAGTGTTCAGTAAACCTTCACGGTAGGCCACGTTTAATACAACCAAATACACCTTGCGTGTAGTTCATTCTACTACTTTTTTGCTGCAACAAGCTAACCTGTCAGTTTTTGCTTAAAAGCAGTGTTCACTAACGTTTAATACAACCAAATACACCTTGAGTGTAGTTCATTCTACTAATCGTTAACTGCACATTGCCCAGGTCTCACTTCAGGTCAACTAGCAGTGTTGGTTCAGTCACCACTGCTTCATTAACATCAAAGTTTTGCTTGGCCAACAGCTGCACAGTTCCCAATTTTGTAACATACAAAATGAGTGGCAAAAGGCCTGCTGATGGTGGAAAGGGGAGTAGGCGTGGTGGAAAGGCAAAAAACTTAGGGTATGTGCCCACATAGTGGTTTAGTGACGTTAAAATCATCAGTAAACCACTGGAAAATTCAAGGAGCCTAGACTCCTGAGCTCAGAAGTCTCCAGCGGTTTTCCAGCGGTTTCTCAGCGGTTTTCCAGCGGTTTTAAGAGCTGTAGAACAGCGTTTTATAGTCGGTTTTTCCGGCGGTTTTAAAAGCGGTTTTCTATGGAGGATTTTGTTCATTTTCTGCCTCAGAAATGCTCAAAAACCGCTGAGAAGAATTGACATGTTGTATGCTGCTAAAACGCTAGGAAACCGCTCAACCTCTGGAAGATCCGCTCACATAAACCGACTGTGTGCACAGCGTTTTCTAAATTACATAGGGTTACTTGTAAGTCCTAACGCTGCTTAGGATTTACATAAATTTAAATAAAACCTATGCAAACCGCCGGCGGTTTTCGCTGCTAAACCGACGTTAAACCACTATGTGGGCACATACTCTTAGTGTCCGTGGGGTAGATGCTTCCAACAATAGTTCATTTACTTCATCATACTCTTGAAGTTGTAGAACATGAGTAGAAGGCTTTGGCAAATTAAAGTCTGAAAATGTTTTTCCATGCAGTAATAACACATTTTGGACATCACGCATGGCATAAGACTGACAATTTTGACAATCTCCACTTTTATTATGAAGACGTAAGCAATAATCCTCAATTATTTGTTCCTCCAAATTTGTCCAAAGTTCTGCGGGATTTGTAGGTGGCCCAAATACACATATGTATGCAAACAATTGCCGAAGTTGATAAGGCATATTTAAGGAAACTGCATCTTCTAAGGTTGAGATCCAAACAGTATCTAATATATAAAACCCGAAGGCTCACTTCCGTCACTTTGGCCAGGACTTCCGTCACTTTGTCACGGCCAAAGTGACGTCACCACAGCGCTACACCCGTCCAGGGTGGAGCAACATGGCGGCCCTAAGAGGAGCGGGACTCAGGCAGCCCCGCCACGCTTACGGCCGCCCCTACACTGCCTAAAACACACACACATCATGAGCGGAAGACGACCAGCGTCAGCCAGTTGTCTCCCGCCCCCCACACACCACTTCGAGAGATGACCGGCTAATGCTCCGACCGTTTTCACAGGTGCAGGCTCCTCCCCTTCACTTCCGGTGCCCGGGGCTGCTGACGGCTCTCAGCGGAATGGCGGCCGCACGGACCGGCCTCCACTCCTGGACTGGCCCGAGCCTCCGGGGGTCAGCCCTGTGCCGGACGGCAAGCAGGATGCCAAGTGGCCGCAGGGATATGGAGCCAGCTGGTGTGCAGCCTGGAGGGAGGGAGAGAGGTGTGCAGCCTGAAGGAGGAGAGGTCTGCCGAGCGCTGATGTCGCCGCTCCAGCCTCCTCTCTCCTCACCCCTCCAGCCTCCTCTCTCCTCACCCCTCCAGCCGCACCTCTCCTCACCTCTCCAGCCGGACCTCTCCTCATCCCTCCAGCGCCACCTCTCCTTACCCCACCAA
The DNA here is from genome assembly GCA_033576535.1 of Allobates femoralis. Classification (NCBI taxonomy): domain Eukaryota; kingdom Metazoa; phylum Chordata; class Amphibia; order Anura; family Aromobatidae; genus Allobates; species Allobates femoralis. The sequence continues at coordinate 18,268,319 of JARQOC010000003.1, forward strand.
CGCCACCTCTCCTCACCCCTCCAGCCGGACCTCTCCTCACCCCTCCAGCGCCATCTCTCCTCACCCCTCCAGCCGGACCTCTCCTCACCCCTCCAGCCGGACCTCTCCTCACCCCTCCAGCGCCACCTCTCCTCACCCCTCCAGCGCCACCTCTCCTCACCCCTCCAGCCTCCCGCCACATCATACTCTGCTGTCCGCAGAGCCGCCTCTATACTCTGCTACCCACAGAGCCGCCTGTATACTCTGCTACCCACAGAGCCGCCTGTATACTCTGCTACCCACAGAGCCGCCTCTATACTCTGCTACCCACAGAGCCGCCTGTATACTCTGCTACCCACAGACCCGCCTCTATACTCTGCTACCCACAGAGCCGCCTGTATACTGTGCTACCCACAGACCCGCCTCTATACTCTGCTACACACAGAGCCGCCTGTATACTATGCTAACCATAGAGCCGCCTCTATACTCTGCTACCCACAGAGCCGCCTGTATACTCTGCTACCCACAGAGCCGCCTGTATACTCTGCTACCCACAGACCCGCCTCTATACTTTGCTACCCACAGAGCTGCCTGTATACTCTACTACCCACAGAGCCGCCTGTATACTCTGCTACCCACAGAGCTGCCTGTATACTCTGCTAGCCACAGAGCCGCCTGTATAATCTACTACCCACAGAGCCGCCTGTATACTCTGCTACCCACAGAGCCACCTGTATACTCTGCTACCCACAGAGCTGCCTGTATACTCTGCTACCCACAGAGCCGCCTATATACTCTGCTACCCACAGAGCCGACTGTACACTCTGCTACCCACAGAGCCGCCTGTATACTCTGCTACCCACAGAGCCGCCTGTATACTCTGCTACCCACAGAGCCGCCTTTATAAGCTGCTACCCACAGAGCCGCCCTGGCTCCCCTTAACTCCGGGGGAGCCAGCCATCAATCCTAAGGAAGAGCCACCCCCCAAATGGTCATAGCCAATGAGAACATGGCGGGAGCGAAAAAAGTCACCCAAAAGAGGAGGGGCAGGAAACCGGATGTAATGCAGTCACCATACGAGACACCCGGACGGAAGGAGAAGACGCTGAGCTACATGCTGCAATAGGAATACCCAAAGTGATCCCGGAGGGCCCACAGAAGTGGTATAGGAACCGCCAAAGGAAAGAAGACTTTGGTGACCCAGCAGCATGGCGGAAGGTGGCAAAAGAGATCCAGAGATTCGAGACACCCGGCGGAGTGTACTAAGACTAATGTCCCAGCAGTTAACCCGGGTCCAGGAAGAATGTAAAACCCGGATTCAGATTGATTGTGACCAATTTCAACAGTCTCCGATGGTGCAGTCAAGTGTGATCCAAGGCTGCGGTGCCACTCGGGGTCATACCAGTATGATGACCCACTACCAGCAGTTCCTGGCCCTGCACAGTGAGTGGGCCCAGACTTATACAGCTACCCGGCACGAGGGGGATTGCGAGACCGAAGCATTGGTCGATGTGCCCATCACTGAGGCCCTACTGCTAAATGCTGAAGGAGTGTGTGACCCCCTTGGATCTATCGAAGAGGGATGCTCAAAGTTACCGGAGCCCCTGATACCAGCCCCAGCACTAACAGAGGTGAGAGGGGAGCAGCTCCACTGTGGGTGGGAGAGGGATGGAAAGGACGACGACATGATGGGCTTTCCTGGGGACCCTGACAGCGAAGTAGGCCCGTAGAGGTGATCACACGGGACGAATACCTGAGAAGATGCGTCCGCAGATGGGAGCAGGAAGGAGTAGAAAAGCTGGCCCGGAAACGGGAGATGATAGCCCGCATTCAGCATTTAAAAACTGTCGCCAGGCAGGATCCAAATGTCAACGGTTCCCAGTGACATGAGGGGAAGGTGGTGAAAGTTAAACCCCAATATGGGTATGCCTTTGCTTGCGAACCTGGAGCAGACCAGGACATATTCGTCAACCGGAGGAAGAATATCTCTCTGCGAAACACCCAGACAGGGAATTATAAGTTGGCGAATGGGTGTCTTATGTAATCGTCCAAGGAGAAAGGGGTCCTTATGGTATCAGAGTTCAGAGGTTGTCTTTGAGGTCACAAGAGGGAGTCGAGACATCAGAGCTAGAGCACCCGGATTCGACCATTGAAGTGGGTTCAACTATTCCTGAGGAGATCATTACCAGTGACAATCCAGTAGTTGCTACCGCTGCAACAGTAGTGGACGCTGCGACACAGACTTCTTGCAGCTATTTGTTGTCCCACGCATTGGAATCTTTAGAGCTATTCCTAAGAAGGAGGATTCCAGAGGTTTTACCGTAGAAAATGAAGAAGGAGGAGTAAAGAACCCTGATCCGCTGTAGCCAGAACACGGATTCGTCAAACTGTAAGTGTGAATGTGATGTTACCCTTGGTGACCCCATCACATTCCTGAATAAAAGAATAGCCCTTTTTCCCCTGTTTGTCTTTTGTGTTGATTTATGGACAATTAGTGTCATGAACAATGATATGGCAGAAACTCTCTTGTATATAGTTGAGTACCTTGAGTACTCCCCATTGGTTTTACGACCAAGCAGCACTTGTGGAACTTAGAACTGAGGTTGCTATGGGTGCTTTTGAACAGAACTGTGTTTTTGTGCCAGTTTCATACTTATAAGAAAGTGATTTTTAAAATGTGAACCTTTGCACTTAACCTGGTGTGCTTAGAGAGCCGGTATTATTATGCCACAGGACTCTTAAGACTTTAACAGTGAACTATGTAACCCGTGCCCTGTAAGGGTTAATGACAGGGTGGTGTAAGATGCCAGCACGGAGAGTAACAACTTTGCCACAAGTTGGTGTCCCGAGGGCCGTGAGGCCTCAGCACTTGCAGCCATGGACGGGCTGAACACTGTGTTTAAATGTATATAGTTTATAAAGCAACGTTAAAACAATTTATGCCTCCGTAACCGGAAGAAACAGAATGCTTAATGTTAATGGTTAATAAAATAAAAATGTTTCAGAGGGATCCATGCTGGACGGCGTGGGGGCACGCCAGTTTAACTCCGGGGGAATAAGGCACCCCTTCAACCAGGATGCCACAATAGGGAACTGCAGCCAGGCAGATAGGAGACAGTTCTTTAGGAACACTTCCAAAACACACACCCACAAGACACCCAACCCGGAGCCCAGGACTCTAGGCGGGCAAGTGGTGACAGAGTTTAGAGGTAAGTGGGTGGAATGTAGGTCAGGTGACATAGGGGGTATAAAAGGGGAGAACGAGGCGTTGGTAGTCAGTTGGCCAGGGTGAGCCGAGGAGAAAAGACAAAGGCGTAGGCAAGAGTGAAATTTCCCTGATGGTCCTGGGTTGCCCGGAGGTGCATAATCCTGCGAGACACCGTTCCCAGGAGAGAAAGTCCGCTTAATGACCTGGGAGCCAAGGGGAAGGGGAACGACTGCAGATGGATGACTGGCTTAACGGCCTCCCCTGACATACCCGGATTGTCACACGGGTTGGAACAAGCCCGGTGATCCCTTGCAACAAGAGGGACACCCAAGGCTAGGCTGGGACCAGAGTGTCGGCTCTGAGGGGACCGCAGCTATACGCCGGATCCCAGACAAAACCGATGGGGGACTCTGATTTCAAGTCAGAGTTCCTAACACATGGGCTGGAGGATCAGCAGCACATAGGACCCAGCTTGCCACCCACACACACAGGGGGAAGTCAGACAAGGGACCGAGCTGCCCCCATACAGCCCACAGGGATCAGGACAGAGAAAGCCAGAAAGGTTACAGAGAAGGTGGAGGGACACAGAGAGACAACCTGGCTGCAGAGGGTTCAGAAGGTCCGGATTAAATGGTGTAAACTGTTTAAACTATGGAAGAACTTGCAAGTAAAACCCGGTGAACCCTGCCTAAGTCTCCCGTGTGTGATTCCCTGCATGTTGAACTTTTATATTCATCATTATACCCTGTCAGGAGCAGCCCGACCTGCGGCGGGCTCATCCACCTTGCTGCAGCATCCATCCATCCTCCTGGAAGAAGTACACTGCAGTGGTAGTCCCCTCACTGACCACAACCCGTGGGTGGTGTCATGACAAACTCCCATGTAAATATACCCATTTACTTGTGGGCTCGGGACATGGTCCGGACCAAGGACTGCCGTGATTCCCCGTGATACCCCTGGTCCGGTACCGAGTACCCCATCCCAGTGAGCCCCACATATATGTACTGCATATACTAGAGCTAGAATAATGTAAATGAGCAAGTAATCAATAAAACTTCCCGAGGGTCTTTTTTCAGAACAAACAAAAAAGATTAACCCTCTTTGTGAGGCATAGAGTTTGTGGAGGAGATAGGAGAAACATAAAAAAAAAAGTCTCCTATTCCACGTCAAACACTTAAACAATAAAACAGTCTTGAAGATCCTAAAGTGATGGCATGACGCCATCTCTTGTAATGAGGTGGTGTTTAAAGAACATCCAAGTTTAAGTTATAAGACCATTCTCCTCCTGAATGTAAAATTTGTTTAGGCCACCGTCCGAAAATAATCATCTAAGGAACAGTAACTCTTTTTTCCATCACTCCCCTTCCCCCAAGGAACAGATTGAAAACCTTATTGAGCTCTACTTTACAGCAAATGTTAATGATGGTTTGTGCCCATTCACTATATGGAGCATCCACAAAGCGGTGATTGGAGGGAACCTAATCCAAATGACATCTTTTCAGAAAAATGTTGGCCTAATGCATATTAATCTGTATGTATTGCAACAACTATTGTTTGTTTAATGTGATGTGATTTTATGTCTGCATGCATATTGTTCAAATGTCAACAAAGTTAATTAAAAAAAAGGTCCTCATTCAGAGACAGGATGTTCCTCCTCCTGCTCCCAGGGTGTACATTCTAGTGTGGAACTGAAAGCTGAAGGTCACAGCAGATTTTTCTCTCCCCTCCCAGAAACCAGATTGGTCCTATTCTCATGTTGTAAGTTGGATGTTCTTAATTCTCAATAAATGAACCTTCTCTGTTGCTCGCTGTGGGCTGATTAACCCGCTGCTAACAAAAAAACAAAGGAGGGAAAAAATTAACTCAATTCTTTCCAAAATTAGACTGAAGGAATTAGCACAACAAAACCTCAAATGCCCTATGTCTCACCTTCATAATTAAATAACTTCACCTAGGTCAGAGCTGCACCTATTATTAACCAGAGAGTACGACCGATTTGTCGGGAACATGAGTATGAACTTCTTTCTAACATCAATAAACCATCTAGACTCATGGCTCAAAAAAATAAACATAGTAGGATAAAAAAATAATTCAAAAGATCAAAAACTTTACTTTGTTGCTCTCTCCATTTTGATACCTTCATCTAGTTCTACTTCTCCAAACTCCCCTCCCACCCATTTACGCCATATTTAATTAATTTTATAATAATTTTTTTCTTTCTTTTCTCCTTCTTCCCCCTCCCTCCTCCTTTAGTTGTGCCATCTTTGGTGAGGTCATACTCATGTCCCTATCCCTACAAGAAGGCGCCTGTTTGCTACTTTGATATGCTAAATGTTTGAAATGTTTACGATTTGAAGTGTATTTATAATTGACTCTAGATTATCTTTCTTTTGTTCTCTGTACACCCTTCTCTCCTTCCTATAAGATATCTATGCAACAATAAATAATGCTGTAAGACTTAATCAGTTCCTTTGCCCCCCTTCCTTGAATAATCAATAAAAATCATTGAAATACTAAAGAACATGACATACTGATATTAATAATTAGAATACAGATAAAGGTGAACAGATGTAAGGTATATATCCAGTAATATTTGTCTTTTTTACACTGGATACATTTATTTGTCTGACATGGGACAGTTTGTCGTTCCCTAATGCCGGCTTCACACCATGGTAGAATAAGGTCCGGGGCTGTCAGGAGTAAACCTGACAGCCCCGGACCCGATTTTGCTGTAATGCAGCCCTATGGGGTCGGATGGAGCTGGAAGGCAGTTATGAGCCATCCGGTTTCCATCTGTCCGGGAGGATCCGGGAGAATTTGGATTTTCCTCCAGGACACAAAAACGTTGCTTGCAACGTTTTTGTGTCTAGGGCGTAAAATCTGCCCAAATCGGATCCGGATCCGGGGCAATCCGGCACTCCCTAACATGGGAAGATCTGGGAACCGGACACTGGCGCTGCTAAACTTCAGCACCACCGACTGTCGCCTGCTGTGATTTCAGGACCACGGCTAGCTCCCCACTAACCGCAATCTTGACATTTCAGTAGCTGCGGCTGTTATCAGCGGCATCCGGCTGCAAACCGGACTGTAAACCAGTTCTGTTTGCAAATTGAGTCCGGGGCTGTCCAAATCACATCGGACAGCCCCGGACCTGATCACACCGTGGTGTGAAGCCGGCCTAAGGGGTTTACATCAAGGAAACCATAATAGGACATTTATGTATTTGTCAATATCTTTTCAGTTTGGTGAACTTTATTGTTTTTGTGATATCTGTATGAGAAATGTAAAGAGAGGTAAATGCAAATAAAAAACATAATAGAAATATTTTTCAAACATACATTGATAAGGTAAAAATCCATATATTATATATGAACTTGTGATTATTAGGAGAAAGTGAAATGGTGAGTGGTATGAAGGTCAATTAAATTGGTGCATAATAATTATTATATATTTATTAAAAAACGCCGTTAACGCTATGATATTGTACATGTAACAAAGGCTACCTACATAAATACAGTCACGGCCGAAGTGGTTGCACCTTTGGAATTGTTCCAGAAAATTATGTATTTCAAAAAAAAAAATATATATATTGCCATTCCACATGCTTTGTTATACACAGGTTCATTTCCTTTGTGTGCACTGGGACAATGCAAAAAATAAAAACACAGAAAAAAAGGGTAAATTGGACTTAATTTCAGACAAAATCCCCAAAATATGCCAGACAAAATTGTTGACTCCCTGAATTTAACATTTGGTTTCAGGCGTTTAGGAATAAATCGATACAATCTGTCGCCTCCTTTAATCTCCAAAACCTTTTTCTAACCTGGAATTTTAGTCTCTTCTTTATAATCTGCTCCCGGTCTCGCCTATTTGGAGGCGTCTTCTCCCAACAATTTTCAATGTCTCCACATGTGATTAACCCCTTAACGACATAGGACGTTGTGCAACGTCCTGTGTTTCTGCCCGTTCCCGACACAGGACGTTGCACAACGTCCTGGCAGATATGAGCTGCTGCAGCTCCTGTGAGTGGGGTCGCTCAGGTGTCACAGATGCTGCTGCTCTGTGACAACCTGTAGATGACCCCACAGGGGGTGGATTAACCCCCCCGTGCCCAGGACCCCTCCGATCGGCAGTTCAAAAGTGAAACTGCCGATCGGAGGGAATCACAGGGATTCACCCCTCCAGATCTGATTGGAGCTCTCCAATCAGATCTGGAGGGGCGGATCGGCATGTGTCCACCCCTCCTCACCCCCTTCCTGCTCCATGACTCACTGGGGGCCCCCCACCGTCCCCCAAACCGCCCGCCCCCCTCTATTATTATGCATATGCCAGCGGGCTGCACCCGCGGGTGTGCCCGCCGGCAACGCTGTCCGATCCCCTCCTACAGACCCCCCAGGCAGCCCCCAGCTCTGCCCTGTACTGCTGCCCCCTCACCTCCTGCGGCGGGCTGCACACCTCGGTGCACCCGCCGCTGCAGCCGACCCGGCTCTGCCAGTGCCTCCGGCTGTGCGGCTCCTCTGCCGGCCGGTCGGTGGCCCCGCCTCCTCTCCCCGCCTCCTCTTCCGGCCTCCTGCTCATCGGTGGATCCAGAGGGTAAGTATGTATGTATGTATGTATGTATGTATGTTTGTATGTTTGTATGTTTGTATGAATGAATGAATGAATGAATGAATGAATTGATGGATGGATGGATGGATGAATGGGGGGTGCATGCGTGGACGTGTGCGAGCGTGGACGTGTGCGAGCGTAGACGTGTGCGAGCGTAGACGTGTGCGAGCGTAGACGTGAGCGAGCGTAGACGTGTGCGAGCGTAGACGTGTGCGAGCGTAGACGTGTGCGAGCGTAGACGTGAGCGAGCGTAGACGTGTGCGAGCGTAGACGTGTGCGAGCGTAGACGTGAGCGAGCGTAGACGTGTGCGTGGACATGTGCGTGCATAGACGTGTGCGTTCATAGACATGTGTGCGCATAGACATGTGCGTGCGTGGATGTGTGCATAGATGGATGTGTGCGTGGACGTGTGTGTGGATGTGCGTGCGTGTGTGGATTTGTGCATGCATGGATGTCAGCGTGCATGCGTGGATGTCAGCGTGCATGAATGGTCAGCGTGCATGCATGGATGTCAGCGTGCGTGGATGTCAGCATGTGTGGATGTCAGCATGTGTGGATGTGCGTGGATGTCAGCGTGTGTGCGTGGATGTGCGTGCGTGGATGTGGATGTGCGTGCGTGGATGATGGGTGCATAGGTGGATGGATGGGTGCCACAAGGGATCAAGTGTCCTCTTGTTGTAGTCTCTGAGATCATAGTCATGGTGCACTGTATGACAGATCATTGTCATACAGTGCACCATAACTCTGACCCCAGACGCTGTAGGAAGAGGACACTTGATCCCTTATTGCAGTCTCTGGATTGAGCAGAGGCGATCGAGCGTCGTGGGACCTTCATTGTGGACTACGTCGGAGGCGATCGAGCGTCGTGGGACCTTCGTTGTGGACTACGTCGGAGGCGATCGAGCGTCGTGGGACCTTCGTTGTGGACTACGTCGGATCTTTATAATAAAGATGGAGTCCGAATTTTGTTGTGTTTTTTTTTCAAATAAAAAGATTTTTCTCTGTGTGTATTTTCTGACTATTTACCAGAGATTCCTAATGGCGGGTCTAACATTGGCCCTATATTATGAATCTCGGGCTTAGTGCCAGCTGCCAATAAAAAGCTGGCATTAACCCCTTTATTACCCAGTTTGCCACCGCCACCAGGGCAACTGGAAGAGTCTGGGTACAGCGCCAGAAAATGGCGCTTCAATGAATGCGCCATTTTCTGGGGCGGCTGCGGGCTGCAATTCGCAGCATGGGGGGCCCAGAATGCTTGGGCCTCTCCATGCTGTGGATTCCAGCCCCCAGCTGCCTAGTTGTACCTGGCTGGACCAAAAATATGGCGGAGCCCACGTAATTTTTTTTCTAGAGTTAGTTCTAGAAGAAAAAAAAGGGCTTTGCTGTATTTTTGGCTGCCAGTCAGGTACAACAAGGCAGCTGGGGGTTGGTGGCAATCCGTAGCTGCCAAGTTGTACCTGGCTGGACCAAAAATATGGCGGATCCCCACGCCATTTTTTTTTCTAGAATTAGTCCTAGAGAAAAAATAAAAATGGGCTTCGCTGTATTTTTGGTTGCCAGCCAGGTACAATGAGGTAGCTGGGGGTTGCTGGCAGTCCGTAACTGCCAAGTTGTACCTGGCTGGACCAAAAATATGGCGGAGCCCCACGCCATTTTTTTTCTAGAATTAGTCCTAGAAAAAAAATAAAAAAGGGCTTCGCTGTATTTAGATGCATAGTGAACACTTTGAACCCTCAGGTGCTTCACAAATTGATCCCTAAAAATGAAAAAAGAAAATTTGTGTGAAAAAAAAAAAGTACTTTTTCCTTATTACGGATCAATTTGTGAAGCACCTGGGGGTTCAAAGTGCTCACTATGCATCTAGATGCATTCCTTGGGGGGTCTAGTTTCCAAAATGGGGTCACTTGTGGGGGAGCTCCAATGTTTAGGCACACATGGGCTCTCCATACGCGACATGGTGTCCGCTAACAATTCCAATAGTTAGCGGACACCATGTCGCGTATGGAGAGCCCCTGTGTGCCTAAACATTGGAGCTCCCCCACAAGTGACCCCATTTTGGAAACTAGACCCCCCAAGGAATGCATCTGGATGCATAGTGAGCACTTTGAACCCCCAGGTGCTTTACAAATTGATCCGTAAGAAGGAAAAAGTACTTTTTTTTTTTCACACAAATTTTCTTTTTTCATTTTTACGGATCAATTTGTGAAGCACCGGAGGGTTCAAAGTGCTCACTATGCATCTAGTTATGTTCCTTGGGGGGTCTAGTTTCCAAAATGAAGTCACTTGTGGGGGGCTCCAATGTTTAGGCACACATGGGCTCTCTATACGCGACATGGTGTCCGCTAACAATTCCAATAGTTAGCGGACACCATGTCACGTATGGAGAGCCCCTGTGTGCCTAAACATTGGAGCTCTCCCACAAGTGACCACATTTTGGAAACTAGACCCCCCAGGGAACTTATCTAGATTGGTCGTGAGCATTTTGAACCCCCAGGTGCTTCACAAATTTATCCGTAAAAATGAAAAAGTACTTTTTTTTCCATAAAAATTTTCTTTTTTCATTTTTACAGATTAATTTGTGAAGCACTGGGGCGTTCAAAATACTCACTACCCATGTAGATAAGTTCCCTGGGGGTCTAGTTTCCAAAATGGGGTCACTTGTGGGGGAGCTCCAATGTTTAGGCACACAGGGGCTCTCCAAACGCGACATGGTGTCCGCTAACAATTGGAGCTAATTTTTCAGTCAAATTGTTAGCGGGCACCATGTCGCGTTTGGAGAGCCCCTGTGTGCCTACACATTGGAGCTCCCCCACAAATGACCCCATTTTGGAAACTAGACCCCCCAGGGAACTTACCTAAATGGGTGATGAGCATTTTGAACCCCCAGGTGCTTCACAAATTCATCTGTAAAAATGAAAAAGTACTTTTTTTTCCATAAAAATTTTCTTTTTTTATTTTTACAGATTAATTTGTGAAGCACTGGGGCGTTCAAAATACTCACTACCCATGTAGATAAGTTCCCTGGGGGGTCTAGTTTCCAAAATGGGGTCACTTGTGGGGGAGCTTCAATGTTTAGGCACACAGGGGCTCTCCAAACGCGACATGGTGTCCGCTAACAATTGGAGCTAATTTTTCAGTCAAATTGTTAGCGGACACCATGTCGCGTTTGGAGAGCCCCTGTGTGCCTACACATTGGAGCTCCCCCACAAGTGACCCCATTTTGGAAACTAGACCCCCCACGGAACTTATCTAGATGGGTGGTGAGCATTTTGAACCCCCAGGTGCTTCAGAAATTCATCCGTAAAAATGAAAACGTACTTTTTTTTCCATAAAAATTTTCTTTTTTCATTTTTACAGTTTAATTTGTGAAGCACTGGGGCGTTTAAAATGCTCACCACCCATCTAGATAAGTTCCCTGGGGGGTCTAGTTTAAAAAATGGGGTCACTTGTGGGGGAGCTCCAATGTTTAGGCACACAGGGGCTCTCCAAATGCAACATGGTGTCCGCTAACAATTTGACTGAAAAATCAGCTAAAATGTTTAGCGACACCATGTCGCATTTGGAGAGCCCCTGTGTGCCTACACATTGCAGCTCCCCCACAAGTGACCCCATTTTGGAAACTAGACCCCCCAAGGAACTTATCTAGATGGGTGGTGAGCATTTTGAACCCCCAGGTGCTTCACAAATTCATCTGTAAAAATGAAAAAGTACTTTTTTTTCCACAAAAAATTTCTTTTAGCCTAAATTTTTTCATTTTCACATGGGGAACAGGATAAAATGGATCCTAAAAATGGTTGGGCAATTTCTCCTGAGTACACCAATACCTCATATGTGGTCATAAACCACTGTTTGGGCACACAGCAGGGCTCAGAAGTGAAGGAGCGCCATTTGACTTTTTGAATGGAAAATTAGCTCCAAAAGTCAAATTGCGCTCCTTCCATTCTGAGCCCTGCCGTGCACCCAAACCGTGGTTTATGATCACATATGAGGTATCGATGTACTCAGGATAAATTGCCCAACAATTTTTAGGATCCATTTTATCCTGTTGCTCATGTGAAAATGAAAGAATTGAGGCTAAAAGAACATTTTTCTTGGAAAAAATTAAAATGACCATTTTTTCCTTCCACTTTGCTTTAGTTCCTGTGAAGCACCTGAAGGGTTAATAATCTTCTTGAATGTAGTTTTGAGTAGCTTGAGGGGTGCAGTTTTTGGAATGGTGTCACTTTTGGGTGTTTTCTGTCATGTACATCCCTCAAAAAGACTTCAAATATGATGTGGTCACTAAAAAAAATGGTTTTGTAAATTTTGCTGGAAAAATGAAAAATTGCTGATGAACTTTGAACCCTTATAACTTCCGAACAAAAAATTTTTTTTTTCCAAAATTGTGCTGATGTAAAGTAGACATGTGGGAAATGTTATTTATTAACTATTTTGTGTCACATATCTCTCTGGTTTAGCAGAATAAAAATTCATAATTTGAAAATTGCTAAATTTTCAAAGTTTTTGCCAAATTTTTGATTTTTTCACAAATATTCGCAAAAATTATCGACCTAAATTTAATACTAACATGAAGCCCAATATGTCACGAAAAAATAATCTCAGAATCGCTCGGATCCAATGAAGCGTTCCAGAGTTATTACCTCATAAAGGGACACTGGTCAGAATTGACAAAAATGTCCTGGTCAGTAAGGTCAAAATAGGCCCGGGGGTGAAGGGGTTAATGGGATTTAGTTCTGGACACATTGCTCCCACTTTAGAACTCCCCGGTGCTTTTGGGGGCCTCTTGAAGTAGGTCTGGGGTCATTGTCCTGTTGGAAAACTCATGACCTCGGACGCACACCCAGCTTTCTGATACTGGGCTCTACATTGCTACCCAAGATCCTTTTCTAATCTTCAAATTTCATGATGTCTTGCACATTGCCAAGGATCCCAGTGCCAGAGGTAGTAAAACAATAACCAAACGTCTTTGAACCTCCCCCATATTTGGCTGTAGGTACTGTCTCATGTTCTTTGTTGGCCTCATTCCATTTTTGGTAGATAGTAGAATGATGTGCTTTACCAAAAAGCTCTATCTTTGTATCAGCTGTCCGCAAGACCCTTTCTCAGAAGGATTTTGGCTAGCTGCAGTCTAGCATTGTTTTTGTCTCTGTGTCAGCAGTTGGGTCCTCCTGGGTTTCCTCCACAGCATTTCTTTTCCTTCAAACGTACATGGATAGTTTGCCCTGACACTGATGCCCACTGAGCCTGCTGGACAGCTTGAATTTCTTTGGAACATGATTGGGGGTGCATCCACCATTTGAACGATCTTGCATTGGAGCATCCTTTCATCAATTTTTCCTCTGCTGTCCATGATCAGGGAGATAAGCTACAGGCCTTTGGTTGTGAACTTCTTGATGACGTTGCACCCCGGGGATAAGGGAACATCAAGATTTCTGGAGACGGACTTTGTGTTCTCCAGACTGTTTATATTTTTTAACAAATTTGGCTCTCAAGTTCTCAGACAGTTCTTTTCTCCTCTATCTGTTCCCCATGCTTAGTGTGGCCCAAATAGACTCAAAATGTATATACTGAGTGTAGGCTGGCTTCACACCATGGTTTTTCCCTGATCAGTGTCCATCCAGGTTGTGTGCGAAAACCAGGAGTGTCTCCAAAACGCAGAAGAGGTGTCAATCTTTCAATGATAGTTTTTCTGTGCAAGTTCCTCTCCTGGTTTTGGCTCACAAACCGGATGGACCCCGATGAGGGAAAAAACTGGTGTGCAAGAACAGAGAAGACGAGGCGCATTAAGGGAGCAACACCATATAATACAGATCCAAAAATAGTGAGGAAAATAACTTTATTAGAGAACAACAACAAATGTTAAAAACACTTAAAACCATGGGGGGCCCCCAGGTCCGGTTTGACAGCTGAATGGCGTATGTAAAGTTACAATGGCAAACACATAATGTATCCCACACAGGAGGTTGTGATTCATACGGTGGGATCCAAGTACAACCACAGGCTCGAGATAATACAGAAGGCATGTGCATGTAACAATGATGGCCACGATAGAAAAGTACCGAGGGTAAGCTCAAATGTATAACATAATCAGACACCTGGAGGGGTCCTCAAAATGAAGGCATATGCAGTGCCTGTGTCAAGAGGTGTGAACTCCAATATAATGGAGACACACAGTATGGGTATAATATAATACAATATCCAAATATACTGATACAGCAGTTAGTATATACCCACTTGATCATATAAAAGATTGGGTGGTGGCCAGGCAACTTGGTATGACCCCGGGGACCGGCGTGTAGGCAGTGCACGACACGTGTCGTATTGGAGGTCCAAAGAACTATATATATATAGTATGTATAAAAGACCAGTATTATGTGGTATCAGAGTAAATAACAACTTAACCAATGTAAATGTAGTTCAGATATGTAGTCCAACAATAATGCAGTGAATATGCCAAGACAAGGTCATAAATCCAGCAGCACATGGATTTATCTTACAGACATCGCGTGATTTGATGGCACTGTCCGACCACCATAATAATTAGAACAGGGATCTAGATTAAGAGTATAAAGAACAAACCCAGGAGGGAATAATATGTAAAACATAAATATTCCATCAATCGGCACGCATAAAGCCATAGGAACCATCAAAGAGCCAGGTAGTGTTCGATAATACTCTAGGGTAAAATGGTGTACACCAGTATAAAATCACAGTACCTATAAGTGATATGTGACATCTATAATGGAAACACACTGTAGAATAAGAGACTTGTGGATGTACCCAGACTACATGTGGCAATAATCATTCAGATCCCTGTCGATGGTCAAATCAAAAATATCAGTCCTATAGTCACCACATGTGGGATGCTGGATGTTGTCATAGCAGAGTGTAGGAGCCAGTCAAGGACCCAGGGGCAACCTGGCCCCACACGTATCGCTGCCTTATCTTCTTCCCCTGACGAGGTCAACCTCACTGAAGCGACAGAGAGAATCTTGGAAGGCTCTATGATATGCTGAGGTTTATCCTACTGAGTAACTGACTGAAAGGACCTAGAGAGTGCATCTGCCTTAATGTTCATCTCAGACAGATGGAAGAGCAGGATGAAGTCGAATCATGCTAAAAACAGCATCCATTGGGCCTCACATAATAAAAATAATAATAAATAAAATGATAATAATAATCTTTATTTATATAGCGCCAACATATTCAGCAGCCCTTTACAATGCAGAGGTTCGAAAACAGTCATAAGAAACAGTAATAGAAAATACAACAATTAAAGCAAAAAGTAATGACAAACCTACTCGTAAGAGCTTACAATCTAGTTGGTTTAGAGATTGTGCCACAGTCCCTGAGGGGTGATTTAGTCACCTGTCACAGGGAGCTATGAGAAAACAGGAGAAAAGGAACAAGGGCCCCTGAACTACCCTCAGGTTGGGAGAACCCTGACTTTCCTTAACTCAGCGGTACCCTTGATGGTAGAGAGGCCTGAGTCTCTGACCTGTCCCTATCTCCTGTCCAGCCCTGGGCTGAGCCCCCAACCCCCTCCCCAGGAAGTGAACCACAATGGAACCCACAGATAAAGACAGACTGGTATAAAGTAAACAGACCCAAACAGCAAACAATCAGGAAGATACAATATGTGTGAATGGAGAACTCAAATACAAATAGGAAATGAAAAAATAACAACGTATACTTCATCAAACATTAAGCGATGATTAGAGTTTCACCAGCAACTCCAAAACAGGACCGATTAGCAAGAGGCACGCAACTGCTATGATCAGCGTCCAGGAGTGTTCTGAGCCATGTTTAAAGGCGTTCCTACAGCCTCAATATTCAATTGACCCTAATCAGAACGTTAACTCCTGCAAAGCTGAACATCAGTGAACTAAACACTGCTGACGCCCTAATACAGGCTAAGCAACAAAATGATCTAAAGCTGCACATCAGACTCCCCAGTGAGAACAGAGTCAGAAGCCGGCATGACACCACCAGGGATTCAGTACCTATAATACTGCGAAAAGATATTGTATTCATACTTCTACTTACCCTGCCTGCGGTCCTGTGCAGCCATCTGCCTCTTCCTTGCGTCCTGTGAACGGGGCTGCTGGGTGTGCGGTTAGGTGGCACACGTCGCAGTCTGTTAGGATTTAAAGTGCCAGTACACCAGTTTCCTTTTTGGCCTCTCTGCCTGGTTGCTGAGGGGTCCAGGATATATAAGGCACCTTTCCCTTATGGGAGGTGCCTAGATATGTTTTTATTTCTTTAGATCGTTGGTTGTGTCCAGGTCCCTCACCTGCAGTGATTAGCGCTAGTAAACTGTGGTTTACACTTTGCTCTGCAATATACTTATATTTGCCTCTCCACAGAATCTTCTACTAGCATTGTATATCATCTCTAGAATGCTCTGAATATTCCAGATCCTGCTTTGGACTATTCCAGCCTCTCCTGGATTGCACGGCATTCTCCGGATTCCACTACTGGCTGGACCAGCCTATCTTGGATTGTACAGAACTACCAGGATTCTTCTACGGACAGAGCCAGCTTAACACAGTCTTCTCAACATCGTCTTCTTCACCATTATGGTCTGTACGAGTCGCTCCTCTGCTCCTAAATTCATGGCATTTTGACCCTCTAGAGCTGTGTTGGGATAATCCCTGCATAGGAGTTCACTCGCCGGTTGCTCCTCTGGGGGAGTTTGGTGTGTCGATCCAGAGAGTCCTCTCACTCCTGTGGGCTAATAACATAAATAAAAATCAAGGTTTTCTTGAAGTCACTCTCCAGTCTCTTTATGTTAAACTAGATGGCGGCCCGATTCTAAAGAATCGGGTAGTCTAGAATCCATATATAGTTTATTTACTAATAGTTAGGGGAGTGCGGTGAAATTAATTGTGTGTATACAGGTGGCTCAGTGGTTAGCACTGTATATGGTGGCTCAGTGGTTAGCACTATATACAGGTGGCTCAGTGGGTAGCACTGTATATGGTGGATCAGTGGTTAGCACTGTATACGGTGGATCAGTGGTTAGCACTGTATGGTGGCTCAGTGGTTAGCACTATATATGGTGGCTCAGTGGTTAGCACTGTATATGGTGGCTCAGTGGTTAGCACTGTATATGGTGGCTCAGTGGTTAGCACTGTATACGGTGGATCAGTGGTTAGCACTGTATGGTGGCTCAGTGGTTAGCACTATATATGGTGGCTCAGTGGTAAGCACTGTATGGTGGCTCAGTGGTTAGCACTGTATATGGTGGATCAGTGGTTAGCACTGTATACGGTGGCTCAGTGGTTAGCACTGTATACGCTGGCTCAGTGGTTAGCACTGTATACGGTGGCTCAGTGGTTAGCACTGTATATGGTGGCTCAGTGGTTAGCACTGTATATGGTGTCTCAGTGGTTAGCACTGTATATGGTGGCTCAGTGGTTAGCATTGTATATGGTGGCTCAGTGGTTAGCACTGTATACGGTGGCTCAGTGGTTAGCACTGTATATGGTGGCTCAGTGGTTAGCACTGTATATGGTGGCTCAGTGGTTAGCACTGTATATGGTGGCTCAGTGGTTAGCACTGTATACGGTGGCTCAGTGGGTAGCACTGTATATGGTGGCTCAGTGGTTAGCACTGTATACGGTGGCTCAGTGGTTAGCACTGCGCGGTGGCTTAGTGGTTAGCACAGTATGATGGCAGAGTGGTTAGCACAGTATACGCTGGCTCAGTGGTTAGCACAGTATGATGGCTCAGTGGTTTTCAGTGTATAAGGTGGCTCAGTGGTTTTCAGTGTATATGGTGGCTCAGTGGTTAGCACTGTATTTGATGGCTCAGTGGTTTTCATGGTGTGAAGGCTTAGTGGTTTGCACAGTGCAGTGGCTCAGTGGTTTTCACAGTGCGTTGGCTCAGTGGTTAGCACTGCGCAGTGGCTCAGTGGTCAGTGCAGCATGGAGGCAGAGTAGTATTCGCAAGATGGAGGCAGAGTGGTCAGCGCAGGATGGAGGCAGAGTGTTGAGCGCAGGATGGGGGCAGAGTGGTCAGCGCAGGATGGGGGCAGAGTGGACAGCGCAGGATGGAGGCTCAGTGGTCAGTGCAGGATGGAGGCTCAGTGGAAAGCACAGGATGGAGTGGTCAGCGCAGGATGGAGGCTCAGTGGTCAGCACAGGATGGAGGCTCAGTGGTCAGCGCAGGATGGAGGCTCAGTGGTCAGCGCAGGATGGAGGCTGAGTGGTCAGCGCAGGATGGAGGCTGAGTGGTCAGCGCAGGATGGAGGCTGAGTGGTCAGGACAGGATGGAGTGGTCAGCGCAGTATGTAGGCTCAGTGGTCAGCACAGGATGGAGACTCAGTGGTGAGCACAGGATGGAGGCTCAGTGGTCAGCATTGGATGGAGGCTCAGTGGTCAGCAAAGGATGGAGGCTGAGTGGTCAGCGCAGGATGGAGGCTGAGTGGTCATCGCAGGTTGGAGGCTGAGTGATCAGTGCAGGATAGAGGCTCAGTGGTCAGCGCAGGATGGAGGCTCAGTGGTCAGCGCGGGATGGAGACTCAGTGGTCAGCGCGGGATGGAGGCAGAGTGGGCAGCGCAGGATGGAGGCAGAGTGGTAAGCGCAGGATGGAGGAAGAGTTGTCAGCGCAGGATGGAGGCTCAGTGGTCAGCGCAGGATGGAGGCTCAGTGGTCAGCGCAGGATGGAGGCTCAGTGGTCAGCGCAGGATGGAGGCTCAGTGGTCAGCACAGGATGGAGGCTCAGTGGTCAGCACAGGATTGAGTGGTCAGCACAGGATGGAGGCTCATTGTTCAGCACAGGATGGAGGCTCAGTGGTCAGCACAGGATGGAGGCTCATTGGTCAGCACAGGATAGAGGCTCAGTGGTCAGCGCAGAATGAAGGCTCAGTGGTTAGCGCAGGATGGAGGCTCAGTGGTCAGTGCAGGATGGAGGCTGAGTGGTCAGCACAGGATGGAGTGGTCAGCGCAGGATGGAGGCTGAGTGATCAGCGCAGGATGGAGGCTCAGTGGTCAGTGCAGGATGGAGGCTGAGTGGTCAGGACAGGATGGAGTGGTCAGCGCAGTATGTAGGCTCAGTGGTCAGCACAGGATGGAGACTCAGTGGTGAGCACAGGATGGAGTGGTCAGAACAGGAGTGAGTGGTCAGCACAGGATGGAGGCTGAGTGGTCAGCACAGGATGGAGGCTGAGTGGTCAGCACAGGATGGAGGCTGAGTGGTCAGCGCAGGATGGAAGCTGAGTGGTCAGTGCAGGATGGAGGCTGAGTGGTCAGCGCAGGATGGAGGCTCAGTAGTCAGTGCAGGATGGAGGCTGAGTGGTCAGCACAGGATGGAGTGGTCAGCACAGGATGGAGGCTCAGTGGTCAGCACAGGATGGAGGCTCAGTGGTCAGCACAGGATGGAGTGGTCAGCGCAGGATGGAGGCTCAGTGGTCAGCGCAGGATGGAGGCTCAGTGGTCAGCACAGGATGGAGGCTCAGTGGTCAGCGCGAGATGGAGTCTCAGTGGTCAGCACAGGATGGAGTGGTCAGCGCAGTATGTAGGCTCAGTGGTCAGCACAGGATGGAGATTCAGTGGTGAGCACAGGATGGAGGCTCAGTGGTCAGCACTGGATGGAGGCTCAGTGGTCAGCACAGGATAGAGTGGTCAGCGCAGGAGTGAGTGGTCAGCACAGGATGGAGGCTGAGTGGTCAGCACAGGATGGAGGCTGAGTGGTCAGCGCAGGATGGAGGCTGAGTGGTCAGCGCAGGATGGAGGCTGAGTGGTCATCGCAGGGTGGAGGCTGAGTAGTCAGCGCAGGATGGAGGCTCAGTGGTCAGCGCAGGATGGAGGCTCAGTGGACAGCACAGGATGGAGGCTCAGTGGTCAGCGCAAAATGGACTCTCAGTGGTCAACGCGGGATGGAGGCTCAGTGGTCAGCGCAGGATGGAGGCTCAGTGGTCAGCACAGGATGGAGGCTCAGTGGTCAGCACAGGATTGAGTGGTCAGCACAGGATGGAGGCTCAGTGGTCAGCACAGGATGGAGGCTCAGTGGTCAGCACAGGATGGAGGCTCATTGGTCAGCACAGGATAGAGGCTCAGTGGTCAGCGCAGAATGGAGGCTCAGTGGTTAGCGCAGGATGGAGGCTCAGTGGTCAGTGCAGGATGGAGGCTGAGTGGTCAGCACAGGATGGAGTGGTCAGCGCAGGATGGAGGCTGAGTGATCAGCGCAGGATGGAGGCTCAGTGGTCAGCGCAGGATGGAGGCTGAGTGGTCAGGACAGGATGAAGTGGTCAGCGCAGTATGTAGGCTCAGTAGTCAGCACAGGATGGAGACTCAGTGGTGAGCACAGGATGGAGGCTCAGTGGTCAGCACAGGATGGAGGCTCAGTGGTCAGCACAGGAGTGAGTGGTCAGCACAGGATGGAGGCTGAGTGGTCAGCACAGGATGGAGGCTGAGTGGTCAGCGCAGGATGGAGGCTGAGTGGTCAGCACAGGATGGAGGCTGAGTGGTCATCACAGGATGGAGACTGAGTGGTCAGCACAGGATGGAGACTCAGTGGTGAGCACAGGATGGAGGCTCAGTGGTCAGCACTGGATGGAGGCTCAGTGGTCAGCACAGGATATAGTGGTCAGCGCAGGAGTGAGTGGTCAGCACAGGATGGAGTGGTCAGCACAGGATGGAGGCTCAGTGGTCAGCACAGGATGGAGGCTCAGTGGTCAGCACAGGATGGAGTGGTCAGCGCAGGATGGAGGCTCAGTGGTCAGCGCAGGATGGAGGCTCAGTGGTCAGCACAGGATGGAGGCTCAGTGGTCAGCGCGAGATGGAGTCTCAGTGGTCAGCACAGGATGGAGTGATCAGCGCAGTATGTAGGCTCAGTGGTCAGCACAGGATGGAGACTCAGTGGTGAGCACAGGATGGAGGCTCAGTGGTCAGGACTGGATAGGGGCTCATTGGTCAGCACAGGATAGAATGGTCAGCGCAGGAGTGAGTGGTGAGCACAGGATGGAGGCTCAGTGGTCAGCACTGGATGGAGGCTCAGTGGTCAGCACAGGATGGAGTGGTCAGCGCAGGAGTGAGTGGTCAGCACAGGATGGAGGCTGAGTGGTCAGCACAGGATGGAGGCTGAGTGGTCAGCACAGGATGGAGGCTGAATGGTCAGCGCAGGATGGAGGCTGAGTGGTCAGCGCAGGATGGAGGCTGAGAGGTCATCGCAGGGTGGAGGCTGAGTAGTCAGCGCAGGATGGAGGCTCAATGGTCAGCGCAGGATGGAGGCTCAGTGGACAGCACAGGATTGAGGCTCAGTGGTCAGCGCAGGATGGAGGCTCAGTGGTCAGCGCGGGATGGTGGCAGAGTGGGCAGCGCAGGATGGAGGCAGAGTGGTGAGCGCAGGATGGAGGAAGAGTTGTCAGCGCAGGATGGAGGCTCAGTGGTCAGCGCAGGATGGAGGCTCAGTGGTCAGCGCAGGATGGAGGCTCAGTGGTCAGCACAGGATGGAGGCTCAGTGGTCAGCACAGGATTGAGAGGTCAGCACAGGATGGAGGCTGAGTGGTCAGCACAGGATGGAGTGGTCAGCACAGGATGGAGGCTCAGTGGTCAGCACAGGATGGAGGCTCAGTGGTCAGCACAGGATGGAGTGGTCAGCGCAGGAAGGAGGCTCAGTGGTCAGCGCAGGATGGAGGCTCAGTGGTCAGCACAGGATGGAGGCTCAGTGGTCAGCGCGAGATGGAGTCTCAGTGGTCAGCACAGGATGGAGTGATCAGCGCAGTATGTAGGCTCAGTGGTCAGCACAGGATGGAGACTCAGTGGTGAGCACAGGATGGAGGCTCAGTGGTCAGGACTGGATAGGGGCTCATTGGTCAGCACAGGATAGAATGGTCAGCGCAGGAGTGAATGGTGAGCACAGGATGGAGGCTCAGTGGTCAGCACTGGATGGAGGCTCAGTGGTCAGCACAGGATGGAGTGGTCAGCGCAGGAGTGAGTGGTCAGCACAGGATGGAGGCTGAGTGGTCAGCACAGGATGGAGGCTGAGTGGTCAGCACAGGATGGAGGCTGAATGGTCAGCGCAGGATGGAGGCTGAATGGTCAGCGCAGGATGGAGGCTGAGTGGTTAGCGCAGGATGGAGGCTGAGAGGTCATCGCAGGGAGGAGGCTGAGTAGTCAGCGCAGGATGGAGGCTCAGTGGTCAGCGCAGGATGGAGGCTCAGTGGACAGCACAGGATTGAGGCTCAGTGGTCAGCGCAGGATGGAGGCTCAGTGGTCAGCGCGGGATGGAGGCAGAGTGGGCAGCGCAGGATGGAGGCAGAGTGGTGAGCGCAGGATGGAGGAAGAGTTGTCAGCGCAGGATGGAGGCTCAGTGGTCAGCGCAGGATGGAGGCTCAGTGGTCAGCGCAGGATGGAGGCTCAGTGGTCAGCACAGGATGGAGGCTCAGTGGTCAGCACAGGATTGAGTGGTCAGCACAGGATGGAGGCTCAGTGGTCAGCACAGGATGGAGGCTCAGTGGTCAGCACAGGAGTGAGTGGTCAGCACAGGATGGAGGCTGAGTGGTCAGCACAGGATGGAGGCTGAGTGGTCAGCGCAGGATGGAGGCTGAGTGGTCAGCACAGGATGGAGGCTGAGTGGTCATCACAGGATGGAGACTGAGTGGTCAGCGCAGGATGGAGGCTCAGTAGTCAGTGCAGGATGGAGGCTGAGTGGTCAGCACAGGATGGAGTGGTCAGCACAGGATGGAGGCTCAGTGGTCAGCACAGGATGGAGGCTCAGTGGTCAGCACAGGATGGAGTGGTCAGCGCCGGATGGAGGCTCAGTGGTCAGTGCAGGATGGAGGCTCAGTGGTCAGCACAGGATGGAGGCTCAGTGGTCAGCGCGGATGGAGGCTCAGTGGTCACACAGGATGGAGTGGTCAGCGCAGTATGTAGGCTCAGTGGTCAGCACAGGATGGAGACTCAGTGGTGAGCACAGGATGGAGGCTCAGTGGTCAGCACTGGATGGAGGCTCAGTGGTCAGCACAGGATAGAGTGGTCAGCGCAGGAGTGAGTGGTCAGCACAGGATGGAGGCTGAGTGGTCAGCACAGGATGGAGGCTGAGTGGTCAGCGCAGGATGGAGGCTGAGTGGTCAGCGCAGGATGAAGGCTCAGTGGTCAGCGCAGAATGGAGGCTGAGTGGTCAGCACAGGATGGAGTGGTCAGCACAGGATGGTGGCTCAGTGGTCAGCACAGGATGGAGGCTCAGTGGTCAGTACAGGATGGAGGCTCAGTGGTCAGCGCGGGGTGGAGGCTCAGTGGACAGCACAGGATGGAGTGGTCAGCGCAGTATGTAGGCTCAGTGGTCAGCACAGGATGGAGACTCAGTGGTGAGCACAGGATGAAGGCTCAGTGGTCAGCACTGGATGGAGGCTCAGTGGTCAGCACAGGATAGAGTGGTCAGCGCAGGAGTGAGTGGTCAGCACAGGATGGAGGCTGAGTGGTCAGCACAGGATGGAGGCTGAGTGGTCAGCGCAGGATGGAGGCTGAGTGGTCAGCGCAGGATGGAGGCTCATGGCATCATGATCAGCAGAATGGAGGCTGAGTGGTCAGCACAGGATGGAGTGGTCAGCACAGGATGGTGGCTCAGTGGTCAGTGCAGGATGGAGGCTCAGTGGTCAGCGCAGGATGGAGGCTCAGTGGTCAGCACAGGATGGAGGACTCAGTGGTCAGCGCGGGATGGAGGCTCTGTGGTCAGCGTGTGGGATGGAGGCAGAGTGGGCAGCGCAGGATGGAGGCAGAGTGGTCAGCACAGGATTGAGTGGTCAGCACAGGATGGAGGCTCAGTGGTCAGCACAGGATGGAGGCTCAGTGGTCAGCACAAAATGGAGGCTCATTGGTCAGCACAGGATAGAGGCTCAGTGGTCAGCGCAGAATGGAGGCTCAATGGTTAGCGCAGGATGGAGGCTCAGTGGTCAGCACAGGATGGAGGCTCAGTGGTCAGCACAAAATGGAGGCTCATTGGTCAGCACAGGATAGAGGCTCAGTGGTCAGCGCAGAATGGAGGCTCAATGGTTAGCGCAGGATGGAGGCTCAGGGTCAGTGCAGGATGGAGGCTGAGTGGTCAGCAGAGGATGGAGTGGTCAGTGCAGGATGGAGGCTGAGTGATCAGCGCAGGATGGAGGCTGAGTGGTCAGCACAGGATGGAGGCTGAGTGGTCAGACAGGATGGAGTGATCAGCGCAGAATGTAGGCTCAGTGGTCAGCACAGGATGGAGATTCAGTGGTGAGCACAGGATGGAGGCTCAGTGGTCAGCACAGGATGGAGGCTCAGTGGTCAGCACAGGATGGAGGCTCAGTGGTCAGCACAGGATTGAGTGGTCAGCACAGAATGGAGGCTGAGTGGTCAGCACAGGATGGAGGCTGAGTGGTCAGCGCAGGATGGAGGCTGAGTGGTCATCGCAGGATGGAGGCCTGAGTGGTCAGCGCAGGATGGAGCTCAGTAGTCAGTGCAGGATGGAGGCTGACTGGTCAGCACAGGATGGAGTGGTCAGCACAGGATGGAATCTCAGTGGTCAGCACAGGATGGAGGTTCAGTGGTCAGCACAGGATGGAGTGGTCAGCGCAGCATGGAGGCTCAGTTGTCAGCGGAGGATGGAGGCTCAGTGGTCAGCACAGGATGGAGGCTCAGTGGTCAGCGCGGGATGGAGGCTCAGTGGTCAGCACAGGATGGAGTGGTCAGCGCAAAATGTAGGCTCAGTGGTCAGCACAGGATAAGACTCAGTGGTGAGCACAGGATGGAGGCTCAGTGGTCAGCATGGATGGAGGCTCAGTGGTCAGCACAGGATGAGTGGTCAGGCAGGAGTGAGTGGTCAGCACAGGATGGAGGCTGAGTGGTCAGCACAGGATGGAGGCTGAGTGGTCAGCGAGGATGGAGCTGAGGTGTCAGCGCAGGATGGAGGCTGAGTGGTCATCGCAGGTGGAGTCTGAGTGGTCAGCGCAGGATGGAGGCTCAGTGGTCAGGCAGGATAGAGGCTGAGTGGTCAGCACAGGATGGAGTGGTCAGCACAGGATGGAGGCTCAGTGGTCAGCACAGGATGGAGGCTCAGTGGTCAGCACAGGATGGAGTGGTCAGCGCAGGATGGAGGCTCAGTGGTCAGCAGCAGGATGGAGGCAGAGTGGTCGTAGCGCAGGATGGAGGAAGAGTGGTCAGCGCAGGATGGAGGCTCAGTGGTCAGCACAGGATGGAGGCTCAGTGGTCAGCAAGGATGGAGGCTGAGTGGTCAGCACAGGATGAGTGTGTCAGCACAGATGGAGGCTCAGTGTCAGCACAGGATGGAGGCTCAGTGGTCAGCACAGGATGGAGGCTCAGTGGTCAGCGCAGCATGGAGGCTCAGTTGTCAGCGGAGGATGGAGGCTCAGTGGTCAGCGCAGGATGGAGGCTCAGTGGTCAGCACGGATGGAGGCTCAGTGGTCAGCACAGGATGGAGTGGTAGCAGGCAAAATGTAGGCTCAGTGGTCAGCACAGGATGAGACTCAGTGGTGAGCACAGGATGGAGGCTCAGTGGTCAGCACAGGATGGAGGCTAGTGGTCAGCGAAGGATGGAGGCTCAGTGGGCAGAGCGGGACGGAGGCAGAGTGGTGAGCGCAGGATGGAGGAGAGAGTTGTCAGCGCAGGATGGAGGCTCAGTGGTCAGCGCAGGATGGAGGCTCAGTGGTCAGCACAGGATGGAGGCTCAGTGGTCAGCACAGGATGGAGGCTGAGTGGTCAGCACAGGATTGAGTGGTCAGCACACAATTGGAGGCTCAGTGGTTCAGCACAGGATGGAGGCTCAGTGGTCAGCACAGGACGGAGGCTCAGAGGTCAGCACAGGATGGAGGCTCAGGGGCAGCACAGGATGGAGGCTGAGTGGTCAGCACAGGATGGAGGCTGAGTGGTCATCACAGGATGGAGGCTGAGTGGTCAGCGCAAGATGGAGGCTCAGTGTCAGAGCAGGATGGAGGCTAGTGGTCAGCACAGGATGGAGTGAGTCAGCACAGGATGGAGTGCTCAGTGGTCAGCACAGGATGGAGGCTCAGTGGTCAGCACAGGATGGAGGTGGTCAGCAGGATGGAGGCTCAGTGGTCAGCGGCTGGATGGAGGCTCAGTGGTCAGTACAGGATGGAGGCTCAGTGGTCACGCGGATGAGAGTCTCAGTGGTCAGCACAGGATGGAGTGCTCAGTGCAGTATGTAGGCTCAGTGGTCATCACAGGATGGAGACTCAGTGGTGAGCACAGGATGGAGCTCAGTGGTCAGCACTGGATGGAGGCTCAGTGGCAAGCACAGGATAGAGTGGTCAGCGCAGGATGTGAGTGTGGTCAGCACAGGATGGAGGCTGAGTGGTCAGCACAGGATGGAGTGGTCAGCACAGGATGGAGGCTCAGTGGTCAGCACAGGATGGAGTGGTCAGCGCAGGATGGAGGCTCAGTGGTCAGCGCAGGATGGAGACTCAGTGGTGAGCACAGGATGGAGCTCAGTGGTCAGCCGAGATGGAGTCTCAGTGGTCAGCACAGGATGGAGTGGTCAGCGCAGTATGTAGGTAGTGGTCAGCACAGTGGATGGAGACTCAGTGGGATGAGCCACAGGATGGAGGCTCAGTGGTCAGCACTGGATGGAGGCTCAGTGGTCAGCACAGGATGACTGGTCAGCGCAGGAGGTGAGTGGTCAGCACTGGATGAGGCTGAGTGGTCAGCACAGGATGGAGGCTGAGCGGTCAGCGCAGGATGGAGGCTGAGTGGTCAGCCAGGATGGAGTGAGTGGTCATCGCAGGTGGAGGCTGAGGTATCAAGCCAGGATGGAGCCTCAGTGGTCAGCGCAGGATGGAGGCTCAGTGGACAGCACAGGATGGAGGCTCAGTGGTCAGCGCGGAGTGAGTCTCAGTGGTCAGCGTGGGTGTGAGGCAGAGTGGCGAGCGTCAGGCATGAATGGAGAGTTGTGTCAGCTCAGGATGGAGGCTCAGTGGTCAGGGCAGGATGGAGGCTCAGTGGACCTGCAGCGCAGGATGGAGGCTCAGTGGTCAGCACAGGATGGAGGCTCAGTGGTCAGCACAGGATTGAGGTGGTCAGCACAGGATGGAGGCTCAGTGGTCAGCCAGGATGGAGGCTCAGTGGTCAGCACAGGAGTGAGTGGTCAGCACAGGAGATGGAGGCTGAGTGGTCAGCACAGGATGGAGGCTCAGTGGTCAGCACAGGATGGAGGCTCAGTGATCAGCGCAGGATGGAGGCTGTGGTCAGCACGGATGGAGGCAGAGTGGTCAGCGCAGGATGGAGGAAGAGTGGTCAGCACAGGATTGAGTGGTCAGCACAGGATGGAGGCTCAGTGGTCAGCACAGGAGTGGAGTGGTCAGCACAGGATGGAGGCTGAGTGGTCATGCACAGGATGGAGGCTGAGTGGTCAGCGCAGGATGAAGGCTGAGTGGTCAGCACAGGATGGAGACTGAGTGGTCAGCACAGGATGGAGGCTCAGTAGTCAGTGCAGGATGGAGGCTGAGTGGTCAGCACAGGATGGAGTGGTCAGCACAGGATGGAGGCTCAGTGGTCAGCACAGGATGGAGGCTCAGTGGTCAGCACAGGATGGAGTGGTCAGCGCAGGATGGAGGCTCAGTGGTCAGCGCAGGATGGAGGCTCAGTGGTCAGCGCGGGATGGAGGCTCAGTGGTAGTCAGTACAGGTATGGAGATGGTTCAGCGCAGTAATGTAGGCTCAGTGGTCAGCACAGGATGGAGACTCAGTGGTGAGCACAGGATGGAGGCTCAGTGGTCAGCACTGGATGGAGGCTCAGTGGTCAGCACAGTGATAGAGTGGTCAGCGCAGGATGAGGCTGGTGCAGCACAGGATGGAGGCTGAGTGGTCAGCGCAGGATGGAGGCTGAGTGGTCAGCGCAGGATGGAGGCTCAGTGGTCAGCGCAGGATGGAGTGAGTGGTCAGCACAGGATGGAGTGGTCAGCACAGGATGGAGGCTCAGTGGTCAGCACAGGATGGAGGCTCAGTGTCAGTACAGATGGATGGAGAGTCGCAGGATGGAGGCTCAGTGGTCAGCACAGGATGGAGGCTCAGTGATCAGCGCGGGATGGAGGCTCTGTGGTCAGCACGGGATGGAGGCAGAGTGGGCAGCGCAGGATGGAGGAAGAGTGGTCAGCACAGGATTGAGTGGTCAGCACAGGATGGAGGCTCAGTGGTCAGCACAGGATGGAGGCTCAGTGGTCAGCACAGGATGGAGGCTCATTGGTCAGCACAGGATTGAGGCTCAGTGGTCAGCGCAGAATGGAGGCTCAGTGGAGCACAGGATGGAGGCTCAGTGGTCAGTGCAGGATAGAGTGGTCAGCACAGAGAGTGAGTGGTCAGCACAGGATGGAGTCTGAGTGGTCAGCGCAGGATGGAGGCTCAGTGGTCAGCGCAGGATAGAGGCTGAGTGGTCAGCACAGGATGGAGTGGTCAGCACAGGATGGAGGCTCAGTGGTCAGCACAGGATGGAGGCTCAGTGGTCAGCACAGGATGGAGTGATCAGCGCAGAGATGGAGGCTCAGTGGGCAGCGCAGGATGGAGGCTCTGTGGTCAGCGCAGGATGGAGGCTCAGTGGTCAGCACTGGATGGAGGCTGAGTGGTCAGCACAGGATTGAGTGGTCAGCACAGGATGGAGGCTCAGTGGTTAGCACAGGATGAAGGCTCAGTGGTCAGCACAGGACGGAGGCTCAGAGGTCAGCACAGGATGGAGGCTCAGTGGTCAGCGCAGAATGGAGGCTCAGTGGTTAGCGCAAGATGGAGGCTCAGTGGTGAATGCAGGATGGAGGCAGAGTAGTCAGCAAAGGAAGGAGGCAGAGTGGTCAGCACAGGATGGAGGCTCAGTGGTCAGCGCAGGATGGAGGCTCAGTGGTCAGCGCAGGATGGAGGCTGAGTGGTCAGCGCAGAATGGAGGCAGAGTGGTCAGCGCAGGAAGGAGGCTGAGTGGTCAGTGCAGGATGGAGGCAGAGTGGTCAGCACAGGATTGAGTGGTCAGCGCAGGATGGAGGCTGAGTGGTCAGCACAGGATGGAGTGGTCAGCGCAGTATGGAGGCTCAGTGGTCAGAACAGGATGGAGGCTCAGTGATCAGCACAGGATGGAGCCTCAGTGGTCAGCACAGGATGGAGGCTCAGTGGTCAGTGCAGGATGGTGTGGTCAGCACAGGAGTGAGTGGTCAGCACAGGATGGAGGCTGAGTGGTCAGCGCAGGATGGAGGCTGAGTGGTCAGCACAGGATGGAAGCTGAGTGGTCATCGCAGGATGGAGGCTGAGTGGTCAGCACAGGATGGAGGCTCAGTGGACAGCACAGGATGGAGTGGTCAGCGCATGATGGAGGCTCAGTGGTCAGCACAGGATGGAGGTTCAGTGGTCAGCATGGGATGGAGGCTCAGTGGTCAGCGTGGGATGGAGGCAGAGTGGGCAGCGCAGGGTGGAGGCAGAGTGGTGAGCACAGGATGGAGGAAGAGTGGTCAGCGCAGGATAGAGGCTCAGTTGTCAGCGCAGGATGGAGGCTCAGTGGTCAGCACAGGATGGAGGCTGAGTGGTCAGCACAAGATTGAGTGGTCATCACAGGATGGAGTCTGAGTGGTCAGCACAGGATGGAGGCTCAGTGGTCAGCACAGGATGGAGGCTCAGTGGTCAGCACAGGATGGAGACTCAGTGGTCAGCGCAGAATGGAGGCTCAGTGGTTAGCGCAGGATGGAGGCTCAGTGTTGAGCACAGGATGGAGGCTCAGTGGTCAGCGCAGGATGGAGGCAGAGTGGTCAGCACAGGAAGGAGGCAGAGTGGTCAGCGCAGAAAGAGGCAGAGTGGTCAGCACTGGATGGAGGCAGAGTGGTCAGCACAGGATGGAGGCTCAGTGGTCAGCGCAGGGTGGAGGCTCAGTGGTCAGCGCAGGATGGAGGCTCAGTGGTCAGCGCAGGATGGAGGCTCAGTGGTCAGCGCAGGATGGAGGCAGAGTGGTCAGCGCAGGAAGGAGGCAGAGTGGTCAGCGCAGGAAGGAAGCAGAGTGATCAGCACAGGAAGGAGGCAGAGTGGTCAGCACAGGATGGAGGCTCAGTGGTCAGTGCAGGATGGAGGCTCAGTGGTCAGCGCAGGATGGAGGCTCAGTGGTCAGCGCAGGATGGAGGCTCAGTGGTCAGCGTAGGATGGAGGCAGAGTGGTCAGCGCAGGAAGGAGGCAGAGTGGTCAGCGCAGGAAGGAGGCAGAGTGGTCAGCACTGGATGGAGGCAGAGTGGTCAGCACAGGATGGAGGCTCAGTGGTCAGCGCAGGGTGGAAGCAGAGTGGTCAGCGCAGGAAGGAGGCAGAGTTGTCAGCGCTGGAAGGAGGCAGAGTGGTCAACACTGGATGACGACAGAGTGGTCAGCGCAGGATGGATTCAGAGTGGTCAGCGCAGGACAGAGGGTCAGTGGTCAGCCCAGGACAGAGGGTCGGTGGTCAGCGCAGGACGGAGGGTCGGTGGTGAGGCCAGGATGGGGGTTGGTAGTCAGGCCAGGACGGCGGCTCTGTGGTCAGCAGAGGACGGAGGCTCGGTGGTCAGCGCAGGACGGAGGCTCCGTGGTCAGGCCAGGACGGTGGCTCTGTGGTCAGCAGAGGATGGAGGCTCAGTGGTTAGCAGACGACGGAAGCTCGGTGGTCAGCGCAGGACGGAGGCTCGGTGGTCAGCCCAGGACGGAGGCTCAGTGGTCAGGCCAGGATGGAGGCTCGGTGGTCAGCGCAGGTGAGGTGGGCGGAGCCAGGCGGGTGCGGGGCAAGGTGGGCTGAGCAAGGTGGGCGAAGCCTGGCGGAATTGCCGCGAGGTGGGCGGAGCCTGGCGGGAGACCCGTGAGGTGGGCGGAGCTTGGGAGAGCCCCATGAGGTGGGCGAAGCTTGGGGGAGCCCCGCAAGGTGGGAGGAGCTTGGGGGGAGCCCCGCGAGGTGGGCGAAGCCTGTCACGAGGTGGGCGGGGCCAAGCGGTAGCGGCGCAGCGGGATGGCAGTGGGGTAAGTATACCGGAGACTGGTAGTCTGCATGAGAGTATGAGTGTGTGTGTGAGTGTTTGTGGGGGGGGAGGGGTACGATAGTGTTGTGTCAGGGGTGTACGGTGGTGGTGGACGTGCGTTGGGGGGGTGAGTGTCGAGTAGTGTGGGTCGCCAGGGTACTCCCACTTCAGCCGGCCATCTTGGTCCACCTGAGAGGGTGTACCTTGGGACAAAGTTACGGAAGTGTGTGCAAAGTGACGGAACTGACGTCACAAATCTCTTGTGGTTTTATATATTAGACTAGTTGTGAGCCCTGATTCAAAGAATCGGGAGTCTAGAATCTGGAGAGAGAGAGAGAGGGAGAGAGAGAGGGGGAGGGAGAGAGAGAGGGAGAGTAGGGAGAGAGAGAGGGAGAGAGAGAGAGAGGGAGAGGGAGAGTGAGGAGGGAGAGAGAGATATAGATAAATAGATAGATAGATAGATAGAGATACATAGATAAATGATAGGATAGATAGATAGATAGATAGATAGATAGATAGATAGATAGATAGAGATAGATAGATAGATAGATAGATAGATAAATAGAGATAGATAAATATATATTGAGATAGATAGATATATAGAGATAGATAGATAGATAGATAGATAGATAGATAAATAGAGATAGATAGATATATAGATAGATAGATAAATAGATAGAGATAGATAAATATTTAATAGAGATAGATAGATAAATAGATAGAGATAGATATATAGATAAAATAGATAGATAGATAATAGATAGATAGAGATACATAGATAAATAGATAGAGATAGATAGATAGATAGATAGATAGAAAGAAATAGATAGATAGATAGATAGATAGATAGAAATAGATAGATAGATAGATAGATAGATAGATAGATAGATAGATAGATGGAGGCTCAGTGGTCAGCACAGGATGGAGGCTCAGTGGTCAGCACAGGATGGAGGCTCAGTGGTCAGCGCAGAAAGGAGGCTCAGTGGTCAGCGCGGGATGGAGGCAGAGTGGGCAGCGCAGGATGGAGGCAGAGTGGTGAGCGCAGGATGGAGGAAGAGTTGTCAGCGCAGGATGGAGGCTCAGTGGTCAGCGCAGGATGGAGGCTCAGTGGTCAGCGCAGGTTGGAGGCTCAGTGGTCAGCACAGCATGGAGGCTTAGTGGTCAGCACAGGATTGAGTGGTCAGCACAGGATGGAGGCTCAGTGGTCAGCACAGGATGGAGGCTCAGTGGTCAGCACAGGATGGAGGCTCAGTGGTCAGCGCAGGTTGGAGGCTCAGTGGTCAGCACAGGATGGAGGCTTAGTGGTCAGCACAGGATTGAGTGGTCAGCACAGGATGGAGGCTCAGTGGTCAGCACAGGATGGAGGCTCAGTGGTCAGCACAGGATAGAGGCTCAGTGGTCAGCGCAGAATGGAGGCTCAGTGGTTAGCGCAGGATGGAGGCTCAGTGGTCAGTGCAGGATGGAGGCGGAGTGGTCAGCACAGGATGGAGTGGTCAGCGCAGGATGGAGGCTCAGTGGTCAGCGCAGGATGGAGGCTGAGTGGTCAGGACAGGATGGAGTGGTCAGCGCAGTATGTAGGCTCAGTGGTCAGCACAGGATGGAGACTCAGTGGTGAGCACAGGATGGAGGCTCAGTGGTCAGCACAGGATGGAGGCTCAGTGGTCAGCACAGGATGGAGTGGTCAGCACAGGAGTGAGTGGTCAGCACAGGATGGAGGCTGAGTGGTCAGCACAGGATGGAGGCTGAGTGGTCAGCACAGGATGGAGGCTGAGTGGTCAGCGCAGGATGAAGTGGTCAGCACAGGATGGAGGCTCAGTGGTCAGCACAGGATGGAGGCTCAGTAGTCAGCACAGGATGGAGTGGTCAGCGCAGGATGGAGGCTCAGTGGTCAGCGCAGGATGGAGGCTCAGTGGTCAGCACAGGATGGAGGCTCAGTGGTCAGCGTGGGATGGAGGCTCAGTGGTCAGCGCAAGATGGAGGCTCAGTGGTGAATGTAGGATGGAGGAAGAGTTGTCAGCGCAGGATGGAGGCTCAGTGGTCAGCGCAGGATGGAGGCTGAGTGGTCAGCGCAGGTTGGAGGCTCAGTGGTCAGCACAGGATGGAGGCTTAGTGGTCAGCACAGGATTGAGTGGTCAGCACAGGATGGAGGCTCAGTGGTCAGCACAGGATGGAGGCTCAGTGGTCAGCACAGGATGGAGGCTCAGTGGTCAGCGCAGGTTGGAGGCTCAGTGGTCAGCACAGGATGGAGGCTTAGTGGTCAGCACAGGATTGAGTGGTCAGCACAGGATGGAGGCTCAGTGGTCAGCACAGGATGGAGGCTCAGTGGTCAGCACAGGATAGAGGCTCAGTGGTCAGCGCAGAATGGAGGCTCAGTGGTTAGCGCAGGATGGAGGCTCAGTGGTCAGTGCAGGATGGAGGCTGAGTGGTCAGCACAGGATGGAGTGGTCAGCGCAGGATGGAGGCTCAGTGGTCAGCGCAGGATGGAGGCTGAGTGGTCAGGACAGGATGGAGTGGTCAGCGCAGTATGTAGGCTCAGTGGTCAGCACAGGATGGAGACTCAGTGGTGAGCACAGGATGGAGGCTCAGTGGTCAGCACAGGATGGAGGCTCAGTGGTCAGCACAGGATGGAGTGGTCAGCACAGGAGTGAGTGGTCAGCACAGGATGGAGGCTGAGTGGTCAGCACAGGATGGAGGCTGAGTGGTCAGCACAGGATGGAGGCTGAGTGGTCAGCGCAGGATGAAATGGTCAGCACAGGATGGAGGCTCAGTGGTCAGCACAGGATGGAGGCTCAGTAGTCAGCACAGGATGGAGTGGTCAGCGCAGGATGGAGGCTCAGTGGTCAGCGCAGGATGGAGGCTCAGTGGTCAGCACAGGATGGAGGCTGAGTGGTCAGCGCGGGATGGAGGCTCAGTGGTCAGCACAGGATGGAGTGGTCAGCGCAGTATGTAGGCTCAGTGGTCAGCACAGGATGGAGACTCAGTGGTGAGCACAGGATGGAGGCTCAGTGGTCAGCACTGGATGGATGCTCAGTGGTCAGCACAGGATAGAGTGGTCAGCGCAGGAGTGAGTGGTCAGCTCAGGATGGAGGCTGAGTGGTCAGCACAGGATGGAGGCTGAGTGGTCAGCGCAGGATGGAGGCTGAGTGGTCAGCGCAGGATGGAGGCTCAGTGGTCAGCGCAGGATGGAGGCTGAGTGGTCAGCACAGGATGGAGTGGTCAGCACAGGATGGAGGCTCAGTGGTCAGCACAGGATGGAGGCTCAGTGGTCAGCACAGGATGGAGTGGTCAGCGCAGGATGGAGGCTCAGTGGTCAGCGCAGGATGGAGGCTCAGTGGTCAGCGCGGGATGGAGGCTCAGTGGTCAGCGCGGGATGGAGGCAGAGTGGGCAGCGCAGGATGGAGGCAGAGTGGTCAGCACAGGATTGAGTGGTCAGCACAGGATGGAGGCTCAGTGGTCAGCACAGGATAGAGGCTCATTGGTCAAAAAAAAAGAAAGTATAGGGGGACTTGCGGCAGGTGCGGCAAGTGCGGTGCAAGTGCAAAACCGCACTTGCCGCACCTGCCGCAAGTACCCCTATACTTTGTATGGGGATTACCGCAACCGCGCCGCAAGTGCAGCGGTTATGCGGCAATCGCGGCAGAAGGCGGCGGGGCTTAGAGGGTAGGGGCTTAGGGGCGGCGGAGGTGGTAGGGGCTTAGGAGGCGGCGGGGCTTAGAGGGTAGGGGCTTAGGGGCGGCGGGGGTTAAGGGGTGGGGGTGCGACAGGAGCGGGAGCTTACGGGCGGGACAGGCGTATGGGCATGGGGCTGTAGTATACCATAGCGGTGTACACTACAGCCCCATGCTGTGGCTTTGTTCGCGGGGCAACGACTCGCAATGCCCGCTTTGTGGGCATTGCTTCGCGAGTCGGCGAGTCGGCTCTGCGGGCATTGCTTGCGGCCCCGGACAGAGTCCTGGAGAAAGTTCTGAGCTACGCGAACAAAGCCACAGGAAGTAGCGCCGATCCGACAGAAGTCAGCTACGGCAATTATATAATAGATTATTATGCACCAATTTCATTGACCTTCATACCACTCACCATTTCACTTTCTCCTAATAATCACAAATTTATATATAATACTAGTGAAAAGGCCCGATGCAATTGCATCGGGAGCGCGGTGAAATTAATTGTGTGTATACAGGCGGGTCAGTGGGTATCAGAGTATACAGGCGGGTCAGTGGGTAGCAGAGTATAGAGGCGGCTCTGTGGGTAGCAGAGTATAGAGGTGGGTCAGTGGGTAGTAGAGCATCGAGGCGGCTCTGTGGGTAGCAGAGTATGGAGGCGGCTCTGTGGCTAGCAGAGTATCGAGGCGGCTGTGTGTGTAGCAGAGTATCGAGGCGGCTGTGTGGGTAGCAGAGTATCGAGGCGGCTGTGTGGGTAGCAGAGTATTGAGGCGGCTGTGTGTGTAGCAGAGTATCGAGGCGGCTCTGTGGGTAGCAGAGTATAGAGGCGGCTCTGTGGGTAGCAGAGTATAGAGGCGGCTCTGTGGGTAGCAGAGTATACAGGCGGCTGTGTGGGTAGCAGAGTATAGTGGCGGCTCTGTGGGTAGCAGAGTATCAAGGCAGCTCTGTGGGTAGCAGAGTATCGAGGCGGCTCTGTGGTGGAGGGGTGAGGAGAGATGCCGGTCTGTGGTGGAGGGGTGAGGAGAGATGCGGCTCTGTGGTGGAGGGGTGAGGAGAGATGCGGCTCTGTGGTGGAGGGGTGAGGATAGATGCGGCTCTGTGGTGGAGGGGTGAGGAGAGATGCGGCTCAGTGTTGGAGGGGTGAGGAGAGATGCGGGTCAGTGGTGGAGGGGTGAGGAGAGATGCGGCTCAGTGGTGGAGGGGTGAGGAGAGATGGGTGTCTGTGGTGGAGCGGTGAGGAGAGATGCGGCTCAGCGGTGGAGGGGTGATGAGAGATGCGGCTCAGTGGTGAAGGGGTGAGGAGAGATGGGTGTCTGTGGTGGAGGGGTGAGGAGAAGCGGGTCAGTGGTGGAGGGGTGAGTAGAGAAGCGGCTTAGTGGTGGAGGGGTAAGGAGAGAAGCGGCTCAGTGGTGTAGGGTTGAGGAGAGATGCGGCTCAGTGGTGGAGGGGTGAGGAGAGAAGCACACAGTATATACATACATGAGACATTGTATAGACAGACAGTATGCAGAGATGACACACATTATACACACAGTATAGACACAGTATACACGCATTACAGAGAGTGTAGAGAGACATGAGAGGGACAGTGTCACGATTAGCTTAGTCAGGACCTGCAGCTCTCTGGCGCCCCCTTAGCCTTCTGGCCAAATCCGGTACTGCCAGAGGATAAGAAAGGTGCCCAGCTGCCCTAATTTATGTTGTCTATTGCGGCACGTGATGTGACAGGACGTATATATACCACCAGTTCCTGCCAGGAACGTATATATACCTCGATCCAGTCATCCTCACGCCCACAATATCACATAAATACAGAAGTATGCTGCCACCACCGACCTTTTTCAGGTGGATCGGTAACCTGTGCGATAGCGTAAAAAACGAGCAGGGAGGACGTGAGGAATCGTTCATAGGACAAGGAGATCGAAGCTAGTAAATTAAAATAGCTTACTCCGAAATAGGGCAATGGTTATAAGAAATGTACAGAATATTATATAAGAGACAAATTACATGTATGAATAAACAGTTATGAAAAATAAAAGGGATAAAAAGAAGGTTCAGACCTAGTCAGGCTTGGTACTTAGTTTCTTGGAGGAGGCCCTTCTCCTGGATGGGTAGATTCTGTCGACAGTTAGCTGGTGTTGACTGTCAGACCTCGAGAGCAGAAACACCCAAAAAACCCTTCTTTGCTTTTATTAAACCGGGGGGAGTGTGTGGCCCCACCGCTTGGAGTGACCACCTCCCTGTGGGCTTGTCCACTAACCCCTCCTCTTTCACAATGCTTCCTAAGTCCCCATTTTCCATATCTGTGGGTGGGGCCGTCTCACAATTATGATTTATAACTCATATTTCAGGTCAGGTTATTCTGAGAAGTTTGATACCAAATATGACTTGCTTGTCATATTTACGGTGGCAGCAATCCCTTCTCAGGTTCCTGAACGTTGTACGACTGTATGGAACACATCATTGAATGCAAAACACGATGACGAATCTGAAAATATGAATTCTGTGTTTGTGGCATGAACGGGTCGTCTTGAATTCAATATTGAAAACACGGTGGATTTAGACAAAGATTTTCTTTAGAGCTGGACAAACTGGTTGGAACTGGTGTCCAGCTCTACCCCCTTGAAAGTTATTTATTGGGGCGTCGTAAATGGCTTAAGCTGGGGGATGCTGAAATTGTTTCTATGTAAACTGCACAGAAACCAACAAAAAGGGAGGGGGAATGAGGGAGTTAGCCTGGACTGACTCTCCAATACCTTAAAAAATCATGAGCAATATTCATTTTCATGACACCTCCCCCTTTTCGATGACGCTATGGAGGAAGAACCTCTCGGTACTCCTCCAAGCGTGTCCCTGTGGGCTCTCCCCGCCGGGATAACCCATCGGCATTGCCATGCTCGCTGCCTTTTCGGTGGTGCACGGTAAAGTCGTACTGTTGGAGCGTGAGGCTCCAGCGTAGCAACCTCCGTTGGTACCGGACAGGGAGTTCAGCCAGCTCAGGGGGTTGTGGTCAGTCACGACAGTGAAGGGGCGCCCGTACAGGTAGGGCTGCAAGCGTTGCAGGGCCCATACAATGGCCAGACACTCCTTCTCTATCGTGGAATAGGCCACTTCCCTCGGGAGGAGCTTTCGGCTGAGGTACAACACTGGGTGCTCTTGGTTCCTTGAGTCGACCTGGCTGAGCACAGCTCCGAGGCCAAACTCACTAGCATCAGTCTGTACTAGGAATGGCTGCTTGCCGTCAATCGCCCTCAACACAGGGGAGCTGCTCAGGGCCGTCTTCAGAGCCTGGAAGGCGACCTCGCAGGCCTCGGTCCAATCGACTGCATGGGGTAGGTTTTTCTTGGTGAGGTCTGTGAGAGGCTTCGCAAGGCTGCTATAGTTTGGCACGAAGCGCCTATAGTACCCTGCAGTGCCCAAGAAGGACAGCACCTGCTTTTTGGTCCTGGGGGTGGGCCAGGACACGATAGCGTCCACTTTCCCGGGCTCTGGTTTCAGCGTGCCCCCGCCTACCCGGTGCCCCAGGTAGTGGACCTCGTTCATGCCCATCTGGCACTTTCCTGGCTTAATGGTCAAGCCTGCCTGGCGGATGCGCCCGAGCACCTGCCGCAGATGCTTGAGGTGATCCCCCAGGTGGGACTGAAGACGGCAATGTCATCCAGGTACGCCACCGCGTACCTCTCCAGTCCCAGGAGCAGGGAGTTAACCATTCTCTGGAAAGTGGCCGGGGCATTTTTCATGCCGAATGGCATGACCGTGGATTCGTATAATCCAAAGGGGGTGATAAAGGCGGACCTCTCCCGGGCCTCAGGGCTCAGGGGAATCTGCCAATATCCCCGACTCAGATCCATAATGGAGAGATAGCTTGCACTAGCTAACCGCTCCAGCAACTCCTCAATGCGTGGCATTGGTTGGGCATCGGAGGCCGTGATAGCGTTGAGCCCCCTGTAGTCCACACAGAATCGGGTGGTCCGGTCCTTCTTTGGTACCAGGACTACAGGTGAGGCCCATGCGCTCTTGGACTCGGTAATCACTCTCAACTTCAGCATCTCATCGATCTCCTGGCGCATGACGTGCTGCACCTCATCGGAGATTCGATAGGCTGTCCGCCGGAGTGGGGCATGATTACCGGTGTCCACCTCATGGACCGCCGCCGCCGTCCTTCCAGGTATGTTGGTGAACATGACTTGGAAGGATTCCAACACCGCTCGCATCTGAGACCGCTGGCTTGTGGATAGCAAGGTGCTTATCTCCACATCCTCAATGGACCCGCTGGCCTTCGCTTGGGCCAACATGTCCAGGAGGGGATCTTCCTCCCATCCTCGGGCAGGTTGCAGACCGGTAGGACACAGGGCCCACGTTCTTGATGAGCCTTCATCATGTTGACGTGAAAGGCCTTCCGCCTACCCCGCTCGGGGTCGAGGGTGACCACATAGGTGACTGGGTTGAGCTGTTGGTGAATGACGTAAGGGCCCTCCCAGGCTGCCTGAAGCTTGTCCTTTGGTACGGGGACCAGCACCCACACCATCTGACCCACCCGGTAGGTCCGCTCACGGGCGTTCTGGTCGTACCAATGCTTCTGGTCAGCCTGGGCTTGCGCCATGTTGACATTCACCAACTGCGTCAAGGTCTGCATTTTGTCACGGAAACGCATGACATACTCCACGATGGACACTCCTGGGGTGCTCTGCTCCTCTTCCCAGGATTCTCTTACTAAACCAAGGAGTCCCCGGACCCGTCTGCCATACAGGAGCTCGAAGGGAGAGAACCCTGTCGAGGCCTGTGGGACCTCTCGGTAAGCAAATAGCAGGTGTGGGAGGTAACGTTCCCAGTCGCGTCCCTGGGACTCAACCAGCATTTTCAACATCTGTTTGAGGGTAGCATTGAAGCGTTCGCACAAACCATTTGTTTGCGGATGATACGCACTTGCTACCAGATGCTGCACCTGCATTTTCTTACAGAGGGCCTTCATTATGCCAGACATGAACTGGGTCCCCTGGTCGGTAAGCATCTCCCTGGGAAATCCTACTCGGGAAAAGATGGCCAACAGGGCATCCGCCACCTTATCTGCCCTAATTGAAGACAGAGCTACTGCCTCTGGATACCGGGTAGCAAAGTCTACCACAGTGAGGATGTATCGCTTTCCAGAACTGCTGGGTATGGGCAGTGGTCCCACGATATCCACAGCAATCCGCTGGAAAGGCTCCTCTATCACTGGCAAAGAGTTCAGGGGGGCTTTGGGCGCCGGCCCTGACTTTCCCACTCTTTGACACGTGATACAGGAGCTGCAGTAGTTTTTCACATCTGTCCCCATTTTGGGCCAATAGAAGTGGTGCGACAACCGGGCCTTGGTTTTGCTAACCCCCAAGTGTCCAGCGAGCGGAATCTCATGGGCAATCCGCAACAACTCATCCCTGAATTGGTAGGGAACGATCAGCTGTCGTTCTCTAGGCCAATCCTGTTGGGGTGTACCGGGCACAGTCTCCCGATACAACCTCCCTTGGTCCCAGAATACCCTCTCCTTATCCGTCTCGGAGGGGGGCTTACTGGCGAGGATCCTTAACGTCTCTAGGCTAGCATCTGTATGCAGAGCTGCCTGAAACTCCTGGCTGGAGGCAGCCAGAAGGGACTTTAAGGCCACATCCTCCTCGGGACTCTCTGGGACCTGCTCTGGGTCCGAAACCGGTTCAGTTATTCCTCTGGCTGAGGAGGGTCCAGAAGGCAGGGGGTTCCTGGCGTTCTGGGCGCTCTGGCTGCGGGTGACGGCGGCTATGTAGGCCGTCTCCCCGGGGAATAACACCGTCCCATCAGCCTGTCTGGCTGTGGGTACTACTTCCCCATCATCCCCTGTTGCCTCAGGAGCAGTGCTCATCATGGGGCAGCTACCATCAGCCCTGTCACGGTCTGTGGTGACACTGATCAGCTGCATGGCACTCCCTGCTTCAAGGGCCCTGGGGCTCTTCCCATCACCCTTAGCACTAACCCTTGCTCCTGGTAGGGGATCCTCAGCAATATCACCCCGCAGAGTGACATGGCTGAGTTCTCCTGTACCTCCTGATACATTGTCATTATCATCATCATCATCAACATCATTATCATCATCATCAACATCTTCAGTCAAAGCATTGACATTCCCATCATTAGCATTAACCTTATTAACCATAAAGGGCCTCCTCCAAGAAACTAAGTTGGTCATCTGCTTACCCCCCTTCCAGTTGGTGATGATCGGCTTCCGTCCCTCTGGTCTCCGGTTGGCCTCGTAGGTGTCTGCGATCTGCGCTGCTTTGTTCGCATCTGGTGGCTCCCGATCCATCACGAACTGTCGCACCTCCGTGGGGCAAAGATGCAGGAACTGGTCTTTCACCATCAGATCCTTTATCTGCTCAAAGGTGGTCACTTTCAGTCCTTGAATCCACTGCTCAAAGTTGGTTCTGAGCCCGTGGACCACATCACTGTAGCTGTCGTGTGGTCCACGCTGGAGGTTCCGGAACTTTCTACGGTACACCTCAGGAGTCAGCTGGAACCTCTGGATTAGAGCCTCCTTAATGGCCTCATAGTTCCCATCTAGATCTCGGGGAAGAGCCACAAACGCCGCTAGCGCTTTGTCTCTCAGTGCCGAAATGAGGAACGGGGCATACTGGTCCTTCGGCAGCTGGTACTGTAAGCACGCCTTCTCAAAACCCCTCAGAAAAATGTCCAGATCACCGTTGTCATCCAGCACAGGGAAATGTTTGGTATTCGGCTGGAAGGTGGTTGAACGGGTCGATTCAGAGTTCAATGGGGTAGATGACGGCCTTTCCAGCTGGGCCATCCGCAGGTCGTGCTCTCTCTGAGCTTGGGCCTCAGCCCGTCGCTCTGCAGCCTCTCGCTCAGCTCGCCGCTCTGCAGCCTCTCGCTCGGCTCGCCGCTCTGCAGCCTCCTGGTATTGCTGAATGAGCTGCAGGCGCCCTTGGGAATCCTCAGCGGGATATTGCTGTAGGGCCAGTTGCAGATAGGGGTCCATGCTGACCTGGTCGCTGACGCGGCATGCGTCTACAGGTGGGACCCCTGCAGGAACACCTGGTAGGACTTGGCTTACATCCACAGGTAAGGGCTCAGCAGCAACACCGTCCACGCTCTGACTGACCTCTGCAGCCGGACGCTGTACATCAGCACTGACATGGCTTTGGCTGGCCTCTCCATTCTCTGGGCTCTGGTGACGGGCTTCCTCCACATCCAATTGCAGCAGTATCTGCTCCATCTGCTTCTTGGTTCTGCCGGAGGGGTCTATATTCCTGTATTTGCACAGGCAGGCGAGAGCCTCCTTGTTATAGTCTTTATACCAGCTTTTCACTGCTGTGGCCATGATTCCAAATCAAAAGATAGAATAGAAAAACAAAGAGGGGGGGGTAACTGCTACACACACAGTATTGTCTCAGATCTAATAACCACTGAGTTCGATCTTCAAAACTTTTGCGCAGAGTTCTTGTAAGAACTGTGCAAGTTTTTAGTGAGAGGAATGATTGCTCA
Organism: Allobates femoralis; assembly: GCA_033576535.1. Classification (NCBI taxonomy): domain Eukaryota; kingdom Metazoa; phylum Chordata; class Amphibia; order Anura; family Aromobatidae; genus Allobates; species Allobates femoralis. The sequence continues at coordinate 18,310,228 of JARQOC010000003.1, forward strand.
AACCAGACCACTAATGTCCTATGATCCCACCGCTGCCACCAATTGTCACGATTAGCTTAGTCAGGACCTGCAGCTCTCTGGCGCCCCCTTAGCCTTCTGGCCAAATCCGGTACTGCCAGAGGATAAGAAAGGTGCCCAGCTGCCCTAATTTATGTTGTCTATTGCGGCACGTGATGTGACAGGACGTATATATACCACCAGTTCCTGCCAGGAACGTATATATACCTCGATCCAGTCACCCTCACGCCCACAATATCACATAAATACAGAAGTATGCTGCCACCACCGACCTTTTTCAGGTGGATCGGTAACCTGTGCGATAGCGTAAAAAACGAGCAGGGAGGACGTGAGGAATCGTTCATAGGACAAGGAGATCGAAGCTAGTAAATTAAAATAGTTTACTCCGAAATAGGGCAATGGTTATAAGAAATGTACAGAATATTATATAAGAGACAAATTACATGTATGAATAAACAGTTATGAAAAATAAAAGGGATAAAAAGAAGGTTCAGACCTAGTCAGGCTTGGTACTTAGTTTCTTGGAGGAGGCCCTTCTCCTGGATGGGTAGATTCTGTCGACCGTTAGCTGGTGTTGACTGTCAGACCTCGAGAGCAGAAACACCCAAAAACCCTTCTTTGCTTTTATTAAACCGGGGGGAGTGTGTGGCCCCCACCGCTTGGAGTGACCACCTCCCTGTGGGCTTGTCCACTAACCCCTCCTCTTTCACAATGCTTCCTAAGTCCCCATTTTCCATATCTGTGGGTGGGGCCGTCTCACAATTATGATTTATAACTCATATTTCAGGTCAGGTTATTCTGAGAAGTTTGATACCAAATATGACTTGCTTGTCATATTTACGGTGGCAGCAATCCCTTCTCAGGTTCCTGAACGTTGTACGACTGTATGGAACACATCATTGAATGCAAAACACGATGACGAATCTGAAAATATGAATTCTGTGTTTGTGGCATGAACGGGTCGTCTTGAATTCAATATTGAAAACACGGTGGATTTAGACAAAAGATTTTCTTTAGAGCTGGACAAACTGGTTGGAACTGGTGTCCAGCTCTACCCCCTTGAAAGTTATTTATTGGGGCGTCGTAAATGGCTTAAGCTGGGGGATGCTGAAATTGTTTCTATGTAAACTGCACAGAAACCAACAAAAAGGGAGGGGGAATGAGGGAGTTAGCCTGGACTGACTCTCCAATACCTTAAAAAATCATGAGCAATATTCATTTTCATGACAGACAGAGTGTAGAGAGACATGAGAGGGACAGAGTGTAGAGAGGCATGAGAGGGACAGAGTGTAGAGAGACATGAGAGGGACAGAGTGTAGAGAGACATGAGAGGGACAGAGTGTAGAGAGACATGAGAGGGACAGAGTGTAGAGAGACATGAGAGGGACAGAGTGTAGAGAGACATGAGAGGGACAGAGTGTAGAGAGACATGAGAGGGACAGAGTGTAGAGAGACATGAGAGGGACAGAGTGTAGAGAGACATGAGAGGGACAGAGTGTAGAGAGACATGAGAGGGACAGAGTGTACAGAGACATGAGAGGGACAGAGTGTAGAGAGACATGAAAGGGACAGAGTGTAGAGACACATGAGAGGGACAGAGTGTAGAGAGACATGAGAGGGACAGAGTGTGGAGAGACATGAGAGGGACAGAGTGTGGAGAGACATGAGAGGGACAGAGTGTGGAGAGACATGAGAGGGACAGAGTGTGGAGAGACATGAGAGGGACAGAGTGTGGAGAGACATGAGAGGGACAGAGTGTGGAGAGGCATGAGAGGGACAGAGTGTGGAGAGACATGAGAGGGACAGAGTGTAGAGAGACATGAGAGGGACAGAGTGTAGAGAGACATGAGAGGGACAGAGTGTAGAGAGACATGAGAGGGACAGAGTGTAGAGAGACATGAGAGGGACAGAGTGTAGAGAGACATGAGAGGGACAGAGTGTAGAGAGACATGAGAGGGACAGAGTGTAGAGAGACATGAGAGGGACAGAGTGTGGAGAGACATGAGAGGGACAGAGTGTGGAGAGACATGAGAGGGACAGAGTGTGGAGAGACATGAGAGGGACAGAGTGTGGAGAGACATGAGAGGGACAGAGTGTGGAGAGACATGAGAGGGACAGAGTGTGGAGAGACATGAGAGGGACAGAGTGTGGAGAGACATGAGAGTGACAGAGTGTGGAGAGACATGAGAGGACAGAGTGTAGAGAGACATGAGAGGAACAGAGTGTAGAGAGACATGAGAGGGACAGAGTGTAGAGAGACATGAGAGGGACAGAGTGTAGAGAGACATGACAGTTTATGCTCACCTCTCCCCGAGCCCCTGCCGTCTTCTTGCAGGCTCCCGGTGGCTCCCGCAGGCTGCCAGTGTCAGCACAGGTCTGCTACTGCAGTTCAGGACCTGTGGTGATGTCAGAGTCACGTGACACCAGGTTAGCATGGAGTAAGCTGGTGTCACGTGACTGTGACATCACCACAGGTCCTGAACTGCAGTAGATAGAAGACTTGTGCAGACAGCTGGAGCCTGCGGGAGCCACCGGGACACTGCAGGAATATGGCGGGAGACGGCGGGGGCTCGAGGAGAGGTGAGCATATGTTTTTTGTTTTGTTTTTGTAAACAGTAGTGCGGCTGTGGCTCTCGATGACGCTGCGCGTCATCGCTCGCAGTACCGCAAAGCATCTTGGGATTCGGCTACAGTGCCCGAATCCCAAGACTGCCGATTATATAAGTAGATATGGATTTTTACCTTATCAATGTGTGTTTGAAAAATATTTTTATTCTGTTTTTTATTTGCATTTACCTCTCTTTGCATTTCTCATACAGATATCACAAAAACAATAAAGTTCAACAAACTGAAAAGAAAAGATATTGTCAAATACATAAATGTCTTATTATGGTTTCCATGATGTAAACCCCTTAGGCCGGCTTCACACCGCGGTGTGATCAGGTCCGGGGCTGTCCCATGTGATTTGGACAGCCCCGGACTCAATTTGCAAACAGAATCGGTTTGCAGTCCGGTTTGCAGCCGGATGCCGCTGATAACAGCCGCAGCTACTGCAATTTCAAGATTGCGGCTAGTGGGGAGCTAGCCGTGGTCCTGAAATCACAGCAGGCGACAGCCGGTGGTGCTGAAGTTTAGCAGCGCCAGTGTCCAGTTCCCAGATCCTCCCATGTTAGGGAGTGCCGGATTGCCCCGGATCCGGAAGGATCCGATTTGGGCAGATTTTTCGCCCTGGACACAAAAACATTGCAAGCAACGTTTTTGTGTCCTGGAGGAAAATCCAAATTCTCCCGGATCCTCTCGGACAGAAAGGAAACCGGATGGCTCATAACTGCCATGCAGCTCCATCCGACCCCATAGGCTGCATTACAGCAAAATCGGGTCCGGGGCTGTCAGGTTTACTCATGACAGCCCCGGACCTTATTCTACCATGGTGTGAAGCCGCATTAGGGAACGACAAACTGTCTCATGTCAGACCAATAAATTCATCCAGTGTAAAAAAGACAAATATTACTGGATATATATCTTACATCTGTTCACCTTTATCTGTATTCTAATTATTAATATCAGTATGTCATGTTCTTTAGTGTTTCAATGATTTTTATTGATTATTCAAGGAAGGGGGCAAAGGAACAAAGAAGATTAAGTCTTACAGCATTATTTATTGTTGCATAGATATCTTATAGGAAGGAGAGAAGGGTGTACAGAGAACAAAAGAAAGATAATCTAGAGTCAATTATAAATACACTTCAAATCGTAAACATTTCAAACATTTAGCATATCAAAGTAGCAAACAGGAGCCTTCTTGTAGGGATAGGGATATGAGTATGACCTCACCAAAGATGGCACAACTAAAGGAGGAGGGAGGGGGAAGAAGGAGAAAAGAAAGAAAAAAATAATTATAAAATTAATTAAATATGGCGTAAATGGGGGTGGGAGGGGAGTTTGGAGAAGTAGAACTAGATGAAGGTATCAAAATGGAGAGAGTAACAAAGTAAAGTTTTTGATCTTTTGAATTATTTTTTTGACCCTGCTATGTTTATTTTTTTGAGCCATGAGTCTAGATGGTTTATTGATGCTAGAATAGAAGTTCATACTCATGTTCCCGACAAATCGGTCGTACTCTCTGGTTAATAATAGGTGAAGCTCTGACCTAGGTGAAGTTATTTAATTATGAAGGTGAGACATAGGGCATTTGAGGTTTTGTTGTGCTAATTCCTTCAGTCTAATTTTGGAAGGAATTGAGTTAATTTTTTCCCTCCTTTGTTTTTTTGTTAGCAGCACGTTAATCAGTCCACAGCGAGCAACAGAGAAGGTTCATTTAGTGAGAATTAAGAACATCCAGCTTACAGCATGAGAATAGGATCAATCTGGTTTCTGGGAGGGGAGAGACTGTGACCTTCAGCTTCCAGTTCCACACTAGAATGTACACGCTGGGAGCAGGAGGTGGAACATCCTGTCTCTGAATGAGGACCTTTTTTTTTTATTAACTTTGTTGACATTTGAACAATATGCATGCAGACATAAAATCACATCATATTAAACAAACAATAGTTGTTGCAATACATACAGATTAATATGCATTAGGCCAACATTTTTCTGTAAAGATGTCATTTGGATTAGGTTCCCTCCAATCACCGCTTTGTGGATGCTCCATATAGTGAACGGCACAAACCATCATTAACATTTGCTGTAGAGTAGAGCTCAATAAGGTTTTCAATCTGTTCCTTGTGGGAAGGGGAGTTGATTGAAAAAAGAGTTACTTTTCCATAGATGACTATTTTCGGATGGTGGCCTAAACAAATTTTACATTCAGGAGGAGAATGGTATTGTAACTTAAACTTGGATGTTCTTTAAACACCACCTCTTTACAAGAGATGGCGTCATGCCATCACTTTAGGATCTTCAAGACTGTTTTCTTGATCTAGTGTTTAAGTGTTTGACGTGGAATAGGAGACTTTTTTTTTTATGTTTCTCCTATCTCCTCCACAAACTCTATGCCTCACAAAGAGAGTTAGTCTTTTTTGTTTGTTCTGAAAAAAGACCCTCGGGATGTTTTATTGCTTACTTGCTCATTTACATTATTCTAGCTCTAGTATATGCAGTACATATATGTGGGGCCCACTGGGATGGGGTACTCGGTACCGGACCGGGGGTATCACGGGGAATCACGGCAGTCCTTGGTCCGGACCATGTCCCGAGCCCACAAGTAAATGGGTATATTTACATGGGAGTTTGTCATGACACCACCCACGGGTTGTGGTCAGTGAGGGGACTACCACTGCAGTGTACTTCTTCCAGGAGGATGGATGGATGCTGCAGCAAGGTGGATGAGCCCGCCGCAGGTCGGGCTGCTCCTGACAGGGTATAATGATGAAGATAAAAGTTCAACATGCAGGGAATCACACACGGGAGACTTAGGCAGGGTTCACCGGATTTTACTTGCAAGTTCTTCCATAGTTTAAACCGTTTACACCATTTAATCCGGACCTTCTGAACCCTCTGCAGCCAGGTTGTCTCTCTGTGACCCTCCACCTTCTCTGTAACCTTTCTGGCTTTCTCTGTCCTGATCCCTGTGGGCTCTATGGGGGCAGCTCGGTCCCTTGTCTGACTTCCCCCTGTGTGTGTGGGTGGCAAGCTGGGTACTATGTGCTGCTGATCCTCCAGCCCATGTGTTAGGAACTCTGACTTGAAATCAGAGTCCCCCGTCGGTTTTGACTGGGAACCGGCGTATAGCTGCGGTCCCCTCAGAGCCGACACTCTGGTCCCAGCCTAGCCTTGGGTGTCCCTCTTGTTGCAAGGGATCACCGGGCTCGTTCCAACCTGTGTGACAATCCGGGTATGTCAGGGGAGGCTGTTAAGCCAGTCATCCATCTGCAGTCGTTCCCCTTCCCCTTGGCTCCCAGGTCATTAAGCGGACTTTCTCTCCTGGGAATGGTGTCTCGCAGGATTATGCACCTCCGGGCAACCCAGGACCAACAGGGAAGTGTCACTCTTGCCTACGCCTTTGTCTTTTCTCCTCAGCTCACCCTGGCCTACTGACTACCAACGCCTCGTTCTCCCCTTTTGTACCCCCTATGTCACCTGACCTACATTCCACCCACTTCCCTCTAAACTCTGTCACCACTTGCCCGCCTAGAGTCCTGGGCTCCGGGTTGGGTGTCTTGTGGGTGTGTGTTTTGGAAGTGTTCCTAAAGAACTGTCTCCTATCTGCCTGGCTGCAGTTCCCTATTGTGGCATCCTGGTTGAAGGGGTGCCTTCTTCCCCCAGAGTTAAACTGGCGTGTCCCCACGCCGTCCAGCATGGATCCCCCTGAAACATTTTTATTTTATTAACCATTAACATTAAGCATTCTGTTTCTTCCGGTTACGGAGGCATGAATTGTTTTAACGTTGCTTTATAAACTATATACATTTAAACACAGTGTTCAGCCCTTCCATGGCTGCAAGTGCTGAGGCCTCAGGGCCCTCGGACACCAACTTGTGGCAAAGTTGTTACTCTCCGTGCCGGCATCTTACACCACACTGTCATTAACCCTTACAGGGCACGGGTTACTTACTTCACTGTTAAAGTCTTAAGAGTCCTGTGGCATAATAATACCGGCTCTCTAAGCACACCAGGTTAAGTGCAAAGGTTCACATTTTAAAAATCACTTTCTTATAAGTATGAAACTGGCACAAAAACACAGTTCTGTTCAAAAGCACACATAGAAACCTCAGTTCTAAGTTCCACAAGTGCTGCTTGGTCGTAAAACCAATGGGGAGTACTCAAGGTACTCAACTATATACAAGAGAGTTTCTGCCATATCATTGTTCATGACACTAATTGTCCATAAATCAACACAAAAGACAAACAGGGGAAAAAGGGCTATTCTTTTATTCAGGAATGTGATGGGGTCACCAAGGGTAACATCACATTCACACTTACAGTTTGATGAATCCGTGGTCTGGCTACAGCGGATCAGGGTTCTTTACTCCTCCTTCTTCATTTTCTACGGTAAAACCTCTGGAATCCTCCTTCTTAGGAATAGCTCTAAAGATTCCAATGCGTGGGACAACAAATAGCTGCAAGAAGTCTGTGTCGCAGCGTCCACTACTGTTGCAGCGGTAGCAACTACTGGATTGTCACTGGTAATGATCTCCTCAGGAATAGTTGAACCCACTTCAATGGTCGAATCCGGGTGCTCTAGCTCTGATGTCTCGACTCCCTCTTGTGACCTCAAAGACAACCTCTGAACTCTGATACCATAAGGACCCCTTTCTCCTTGGACGATTACATAAGACACCCATTCGCCAACTTATAATTCCCTGTCTGGGTGTTTCGCAGAGAGATATTCTTCCTCCGGTTGATGAATATGTCCTGGTCTGCTCCAGGTTCGCAAGCAAAGGCATACCCATCTTGGGGTTTTACTTTCACCACCTTCCCCTCATGTCACTGGGAACCGTTGACATTTGAATCCTGCCTGACGACAGTTTTTAAATGCTGAATGCGGGCTATCATCTCCCGTTTCCGGGCCAGCTTTTCTACTTCTTCCTGCTCTCATCTGCGGACGCATCTTCTCAGGTATTCGTCCCGTGTGATCACCTCTACGGGCCTACTTCGCTGTCAGAGTCCCCAGGAAAGCCCATCATGTCGTCGTCCTTTCCATCCCTCTCCCACCAACAGTGGAGCTGCTCCCCTCTCACCTCTGTTAGTGCAGGGGCTGGTATCAGGGGCTCCGGTAACTTTGAGCATCCCTCTTCGATAGATCCAAGGGGGTCACACACTCCTTCAGCATTTAGCAGTAGGGCCTCAGTGATGGGCACATCGACCAATGCTTCGGTCTCGCAATCCCCCTCATGCCGGGTAGCTGTATAAGTCTGGGCCCACTCACTGTGCAGGGTCAGGAACTGCTGGTAGTGGGTCATCATACTGGTATGACCCCGAGTGGCACCGCAGCCTTGGATCACACTTGACTGCACCATCGGAGACTGTTGAAATTGGTCACAATCAATCTGAATCCGGGTTTTACATTCTTCCTGGACCCGGGTTAACTGCTGGGACATTAGTCTTAGTACACTCTGCCGGGTGTCTCGAATCTCTGGATCTCTTTTGCCACCTTCCTCCATGCTGCCTGGATCACCAAAGTTCTTTCTTTGGCCGGGTTCCTCCTCCACTACCACTTTCTGTGGGCCCTCCGGGATCACTTTGGGTATTCCTATTGCAGCATGTAGCTCAGCGTCTTCTCCTTCCGTCCGGGTGTCTCGTAATGGTGACTGCATTACATCCGGTTTCCTGCCCCTCCTCTTTTGGGTGACTTTTTTCGCTCCCGCCATGTTCTCATTGGCTATGACCATTTGTGGGGTGGCTCTTCCTTAGGATTGATGGCTGGCTCCCCCGGAGTTAAGGGGAGCCAGGGCGGCTCTGTGGGTAGCAGCTTATACAGGCGGCTCTGTGGGTAGCAGAGTATACAGGCGGCTCTGTGGGTAGCAGAGTATACAGGCGGCTCTGTGGGTAGCAGAGTGTACAGTCGGCTCTGTGGGTAGCAGAGTATATAGGCGGCTCTGTGGGTAGCAGAGTATACAGGCGGCTCTGTGGGTAGCAGAGTATACAGGCGGCTCTGTGGGTAGCAGAGTATACAGGCGGCTCTGTGGGTAGCAGATTATACAGGCGGCTCTGTGGGTAGCAGAGTATACAGGCGGCTCTGTGGGTAGCAGAGTATACAGGCGGCTCTATGGGTAGCAGAGTGTACAGTCGACTCTGTGGGTAGCAGAGTATACAGGCGGCTCTGTGGGTAGCAGAGTATACAGGCGGCTCTGTGGGTAGCAGAGTATACAGGCGGCTCTTTGGGTAGCAGAGTATACAGGCGGCTCTGTGGGTAGCAGATTATACAGGCGGCTCTGTGGCTAGCAGAGTATACAGGAAGCTCTGTGGGTAGCAGAGTATACAGGCAGCTCGGTGGGTAGCAGAGTATACAGGCGGCTCTGTGGGTAGCAGAGTATACAGGCGGCTCTGTGGGTAGCAGAGTATACAGGCGGCTCTGTGGGTAGCAGAGTATACAGGCGGCTCTGTGGGTAGCAGATTATACAGGCGGCTCTGTGGCTAGCAGAGTATACAGGAAGCTCTGTGGGTAGCAGAGTATACAGGCAGCTCTGTGGGTAGCAGAGTATACAGGCGGCTCTGTGGGTAGTAGAGTATGCAGGCAGCTCTGTGGGTAGCAGAGTATAGAGGCGGGTCTGTGGGTAGCAGAGTATACAGGCGGCTCTGTGGGTAGCAGAGTATACAGTCGGCTCTGTGGTTAGCATAGTATACAGGCGGCTCTGTGTGTAGCAGAGTATAGAGGCGGGTCTGTGGGTAGCACAGTATACAGGCGGCTCTGTGGGTAGCAGAGTATAGAGGCGGGTCTGTGGGTAGCAGAGTATACAGGCGGCTCTGTGGGTAGCAGAGTATAGAGGCGGCTCTGCGGATAGCAGAGTATGATGTGGCGGGAGGCTGGAGGGGTGAGGAGAGGTGGCGCTGGAGGGGTGAGGAGAGGTGGCGCTGGAGGGGTGAGGAGAGGTCCGGCTGGAGGGATGAGGAGAGGTCCGGCTGGAGGGGTGAGGAGAGATGGCGCTGGAGGGGTGAGGAGAGGTCCGGCTGGAGGGGTGAGGAGAAGTGGCGCTGGTGGGGTAAGGAGAGGTGGCGCTGGAGGGATGAGGAGAGGTCCGGCTGGAGAGGTGAGGAGAGGTGCGGCTGGAGGGGTGAGGAGAGAGGAGGCTGGAGGGGTGAGGAGAGAGGAGGCTGGAGCGGCGACATCAGCGCTCGGCAGATCTCTCCTCCTTCAGGCTGCACACCTCTCTCCCTCCCTCCAGGCTGCACACCAGCTGGCTCCAAATCCCTGAGGCCACTTGGTCTCCTGCTTGCCGTCCGGCACAGGGCTGACCCCCGGAGGCTCGGGCCAGTCCAGGAGTGGAGGCCGGTCCGTGCGGCCGCCATTCCGCTGAGAGCCGTCAGCAGCCCCGGGCGCCGGAAGTGAGGGGGAGGAGCCTGCACCTGTGAAAACGGTCGGAGCATTAGCCAGTCATCTCCCGAAGTGGTGTGTGGGGGGTGGGAGACAACTGGCTGACGCTGGTCATCTTCCGCTCATGATGTGTGTGTGTTTTAGGCAGTGTAGGGGCGGCCGTAAGCGTGGCGGGGCTGCCCTGGACGGGTGTAGCGCTGTGGTTATGTCACTTTGGCCGTGACAAAGTGACGGAAGTCCTGGCCAAAGTGACGGAAGTGAGCCTTCGGGTTTTATATATTAGATAGTGTTTGGACCTCAACCTTAGAAGATGCAGTTTCCTTAAATATGCCTTATCAACTTCGGCAATTGTTTGCATACATATGTGTATTTGGACCACCTACAAATCCCGCAGAACTTTGGACAAATTTGGAGGAACAAATAATTGAGGATTATTGCTTACGTCTTCATAATAAAAGTGGAGATTGTCAAAATTGTCAGTCTTATGCCATGCGTGATGTCCAAAATGTGTTATTACTGCATGGAAAAACATTTTCAGACTTTAATTTGCCAAAGCCTTCTACTCATGTTCTACAACTTCAAGAGTATGATGAAGTAAATGAACTATTGTTGGAAGCATCTACCCCACAGACACTAAGTTTTTTGCACTTTCCACCACGCCTACTCCCCTTTCCACCATCAGCAGGCCTTTTGCCACTCATTTTGTATGTTACAAAATTGGGAACTGTGCAGTTGTTGGCCAAGCAAAACTTTGATGTTAATGAAGCAGTGGTGACTGAACCAACACTGCTACTTGACCTGAAGTGAGACCTGGGCAAGGTGCAGTTAACGATTAGTAGAATGAACTACACTCAAGGTGTATTTGGTTGTATTAAACGTTAGTGAACACTGCTTTTAAGCAAAAACTGACAGGTTAGCTTGTTGCAGTAAAAAAGTAGTAGAATGAACTACACTCAAGGTGTATTTGGTTGTATTAAACGTGGCCTACAGTAAAGGTTTACTGAACACTGCTTTTAAGCAAAAAATGACAGGTTTGCTTGTGCGGTAAAAAATTAGTAGAATCAACTACACTGAAGGTGTAGCTTTTCTCACAAGTGGGCTACACCGCTGTGGGACACTGCTAGTCTGCTACTAGCCCGAACAAAGTGCCTGGACTAGCTGCAGCAAAAAAATGCCTAATTAAGACAGGTGGTGTAGCTTTCTTCACAGCAGTGCTACACTACCTGCCCTAATGGATTCAAAGAGCTATATTACTGTGGCCAGATGCTGTGAGAATGTGGGGCACTGCAGCCACAGATTAGGCTGCTGCCCCCTGACTGCCGGGCCCCCTCCATTTTCCCGGAGCCAGCTTCCTCCCAGCGATGACGCAGGAGGAGAAGGCCCCCTCTTCTGGAGGGGTCCACCCACCAATATAAAACCCCCTGCCCAATAGGTCCGGTACTCTCTTTGGACCCGGACCTGTTTCCCACCCTCCCTCCCTGTGTTTTGAGGTTGTTTGTTAAAAGTCGCAGCTGCGGAAAAGGGATAGCTATTCGGTGGTAAGAAACCCGCAATGGAAGGCTGAAGGCGGTAATTCTTCCCAAACCCTATGTTGGTGGGCAGTTTGCCCGTTTTAAAGAGCTGCGACCCTGTTTATGCCAATGTGTGATAAAAAAAAGATGAGAGCGTTACCTCTCCACAAATACATTTTTGATAAAGGAAAACATTTGGTGTCGCTTCATTTGCTGGGAGGCGGGTGGTTGGCTGGGTCTCGGCAGTCAGACTTGCACAGCACTGGCACACACCTGACACACACCTGCCTGGGAAAAACTAATAGAGACTGCTCTAACCTAACCCTGATAAAGTCTGCATTTAAAACTTGTCCCTGCTTCTATGAAGTAGCCTGAAAAGGACTGATAGACTATTAGTCCCTATCCCATCCCTAATCGCTACTCCTATGGAGCAGCCCTAAAAAGGGCTGATATTACTAGTCCCTACTCCTAAACCTATCTATCTAACCTTGTATTCGCTCACTAGCTGACTGAGAGAACACAATTTAGTTTACACTGTTCAGCGGTCGCACACAGCAGCAGCCGCGGGAGCCGTCTAACACCTGCAGCAGCTATCAACCAAATGGTGGCGATCTTTAAGATGGCCGGGTCTTATAGGGCTAAGACATGTGACAGACACAGCCAATGATGACATCAGTTGTGTGAAAGACGCACTTTGCAGTGTGGCACTGTGATTGGCTGCAGCCTGAACCGCCGCACTGTACATGCTTTAGGAGAAAAAAAAAAAGAGAGCAACCTATTCTAATTCGGCGAATGACTCGAACACCACCAAAAACAGCTCGAATATGAGATTGGTGAACAATTCGAATCAAACACTGCTCATCTCTAGTAAGTACCCAATTGTAGCAAATGTATGTAGAATTCTATATCACTATATATATGTGGGTGGGAGTGAAAAGTACATATTTAATCACTAACATCAAAGTTGGCCATTCATTGTCAGTCATTTATTTATTTTTCCGAGCAGCTCAGTTTTTCTATTCATTTCTGATTTAAACAAAATAATAAAACATTTTGGGAAAAACACACAAGCTAAGAGTCCAGCACTGGAAGCCATCACTGCAAATATCTCCACGGCCACCATGTTCTTCCCTCTGGTGCTCAGATAAGCCGGGATCATGGAGATCCAGACACTGATGAACACCAGCATGCTGAAGGTGATGTACTTGGCCTCATTAAAGCTGTCCGGTAATGTCCTCACCATGAAAGCCAGAACAAAACTCACAGCGGCCAGGAGCCCCAGATAACCCAACATGGAGTAGAACCAGAGATCTGAGCCTTCATTACACTGAATGATGATCTTCCCAGGATAAGACTCAGTGTCCAGATCCTGGAATGGGGGAGAAATAGACAACCAGATAACACAGAGTACAACTTGGAGGGAAGAACACAACAACACGATGGTATAGGGCAGCTTCACACTCAGCCATTTTCTCCAGCGACTTCCAGGCTTGGTGGACTTAAAAGCTACACAAACCATGACGGTCTTGGCGAGAAGTGAAGAGACGGCGACTGAGAAGAAAATCCCAAAACTGGTTTCACGTAATCTACAAGTTATGTCATTGGGACGACCAAGAAACAAGAAGACCGAGAGGAAGCTGAGGAGGATGGAGACCAGGAGGAGGTAACTCAGGTTCCGGTTATTGGCTCTAACAATAGGAGTGTCCCGGTAGGAAATAAATATTCCAAATACGAAGCCGGTGACAAGACATCCGAAGACCGAGACAGAAGAAAACACAGAAGCAATGGTGTCATTCTGGTAAGAGATGAAGTCCATCACTTTGGGCAGACATCGTCCTTCTTCTCATTTGGCCATTCATCACTTTGGCATTTAAAGCATTTGTCAGTGTCTGTTGAAAGATTTAAAAATGTATTACATGATATTGTTGAGGACGCTTTTCCACTGACTTATATTTTCTATATATACTTTTATATTTTATATTTTTACTAATGTTCTAGAAACAATAAGTTTTTCCTTTAACCTAGTATTCAATAGATATATCTGTCTGCTGAAAAGAAGATACTGTTGTGTTTGGATGGATGAGAACTGAGGAGATAAGATGTCTTTTGGATGCCTGTGTCAAGGAGTATCAGAAGAAACCTGAGATGTCCTACATGCCAGGAGCCCAGAGATGGCACCATGTCAAGAAGAAGGATGGACTAAGCAGGAGGAAGGATGAATTTAACAGAAGAACGAAGATCTAATCACTAACACTAGATGGCGCCCACGCTCCATGCAGTTTATTAAGAAAGGAATTCAGATATTTGAATATTTGATAAGGATTGACCAATTAGGAGATAATTATTTTGTAGAAAGTTCCAGAATTCTAACACGCCTCTTGCTTTCTGTACAAAAATGTGTGTTTCAATAAATGTTTGCGCAGTGCTTATACGGCGAAGGCATGATGAGTAAGGCTTGAGACGGCTCTGGTGTCCGTATCATTTACTTGCGATAACGCAGACGTGCGTAATTTGCCTAAATATATAATTAGGAGTGACTGATGGAGTTGTGATTGAACTGAGACCCTCAACAATTGGCGCCCGAACAGGGACCCCGTGAGGAAACCAGGCACCCCCGTGGCCCCGCACGGCACTCCTGCAGGAGACCCACCACTCACCGAAGGGACCTGATCAACCCCAGATCACGGTAAGTGTCATGTATATTATGTATATGTGATTACTTACTGGTGAGTCGGGGAGCGGCGGTTATCCATAAGGGTGCAGCCGGAGCACGAGGGTGTAAGGTGACGGTAACTGACCTGGTTGTCCATAGCGGGGTTTGAACGTGATTAAGCACAAACCGTCGCCCAACTCCATCAGTCATGATGCACTGTACTCTGCCCCGTTGAGAGATCAAAAATAGAAAGTATAGATATTTTCCTTGTGTTGGACGAGGAGGGAAGGCCATTTTGTGTGTGTGTTGCTGTTGAGACGCAATATTGTTCACCACTAGAACACAGGTTGTCAGTTTTTAAAGGAGATTTTTGGGACAAGTGTTAAGGTAAAGTAAACGTAGGCTGCTAGCAGGTAGGGATAAGAGTGGACGTACCGTGGGTACGTAGGCCGCTAGCACAGGGGAGTTTTTTTTTAGAGCAGGCGTTGTACTGGTTAAACAGAATGTGTAGGCTGCCAGGAGGGGAGGGCAGGCACTGAATAGTTAAACGGAGAACCGTGAAATTATTGTTTATACTGTTTGTTGTGATTCAGCCTCCTAGAGAGAGAGAGGCTGTAACCGGTGTACCTTAAGGGGTCGGTGAGCAGCTGCACCGATAGAGACCGGTTCGTGGCTGAGGATGTTGCGTCTTTTCAGTAAAAACATAGCCTCCCTCCGATGCCGGTGAGTTAATATAAGCCGCCAGAGAGAAGGTTGCTTGGGGACTGCTGCCGGCAATTCCCCGTGTGAGCAAATAAACACAAAAAAGTTTAGGAAGGAGTTAATGGAGAAGGAGGGGCAGAGGACACCTGCCGGTGTGACTGAGGTGATGAGTGATCAAGGAGAAATGGTACCAGAGAAACTAAAGATGTGTATGACATGTGACGGCCCACAAGTGTGTACTCTATATTCTCCTGACTTGACTAGCCCACCCGCAGTGGCCAATTCACTCCCAGACCAGCCGTCCCTATCTCTTTTTTCCAGAAATAATGTCTCACTGACTTCCGGTGGCAGCCATCTTACTATACCCAATGGCAGCGATGCGGGACTCCCAGACACTACTTTATGTGCAGTCACTGTCCCTTCAGAACATGTGTATATACACCCACCTGCTGACTTATCATTCCAGGAGGATATAAGGGAGAATGATGTTATATATTCAAAGATGTTTGTCACCAAGGGGGAACACCAGATAGCTGTGGGTAGAGGGAATATAGCCACACAACAGCAATGTGATATGCCTCAGCTATGGCAACCACGATCACAGACACAACAGCAGTATAGACGTCAGGCCAGAGAAGCCTGGGTCTGCTGGTGCTGTGGCAAACAAGGCCACATGAGAAGGGAGTGCCGGTCCCGCCAGCGGGGACACCACGGAACCAATTCCGGAGTATCTCCAATGATGTAATCACTGCCCCACAATAATGACAATATCAACAGAATCTACTATATCCTACCCCAAGTCACCTCCAATCCCACCTCCACTCCTACTCCCGCAACCAAAGTTTCTGTATACCGACAGATAAATATTGAGTAGATGTGTCTAGAATTGTTAGTTGTATATAACTACAAGTGTGAAACAGTTAATCAAATTTGTGAGCTCTGTTTAGGAGAGAAAGATTCCTTTGTTATCTGTGAGTTTCAGAATTCTTTATCTAAACAGCTGTGCGTAATCTTGTGAAAAGAACTTGCTTGTATTAGAAGGAGGGGAGGGAGAGAGTGAGGGGAGCGAGAAAACCGAGGAGGGGGGGGTGAAGGTGGAATCTGCACACTGTGACATGCAGACTGAAATTTTATCCATCTTTCCAGGGATTCTGAATGGCAAAGACGGATTTTCCATATTTATGGTAGTTGGATACTAATAATAATGCCCAATATTGAATATAATAATAATAGTAATCAGATTTTTATTGATTTATATGAGTGAATGTTGTCAATAGCCATCTGCAGCACAGGGATAATTTAGGTTGTTGTATGTTTTAAAAATTAAGCTATCTAGAGGGAAGATTAATATACTGAGCGCCCAAAGGGAAATAATATATATATTGACGCTGTGGGGAGGTTGTACTAGACAGGAAAATCTAACTACAATGTGATGAAGTTATTGTTAAGTTAATGGATCTAGAATGTATAAGGTATGTCGATAAGCAGGAATATAGATTGTATCTTAAAGGGATACTCAATTGAGTCAATGTGAGATGTTAGAGATGGAAATTAGCAAGTTTGATGAGAAAAGCAACAGAAAGTAGAAAGTAACGCAAAGTCGAGAAAAAAAAAAAAAAAAAAATGTGTGGAGGTGGAAAGATAAGAAAGAAGAGATTTTTAGGTCCTTTATCAGAATTGTGGATATCTTGTGGGTATGTCAAGGCCGAAGAGTTTGAAAATATGGAAGGGAGTGAACCACTCCCCCACACCTCCTTAAATTCTTTCTATTAGAGCAGTCTTTGTTCTTTACTGTGTGAGAATATTTCTTGTAGTCCGTTATCTTATGGGAGGGGTAAGGAGCTTTCTGGAGAAAATGCTGATAGCAGGAATTTTGAATTAAAGGTGATGTTACACATGTCTTCTCTGATGTACAGCGCCCATATATTATAAGAATTTTCTAATCTCTGAAATTAATACAAATTTCTTTAAGTTTTTTATTGCAGATATGTCTATAGACCAAAGAGATTTTATGCTGGATAATGGTAGGATCCTCACATGAGGTAATCAGAATATTTGGTTCTGACTTGCACTTTCTGAGCGAATGGAGCGATTTCCGGTTGAAGAATTCTTTAACAATACGGTAAGCCTACTAAATGCAGATTGGTAAATCACGGTGAGGTAAACACCATGTTGCCAGTCTAGGATGGTATAATCATCACAGGTGTCCTGTCCTCTCGGAGGTAGAAGGCAAGCTACCACAAAAGGTAAGAAAGATAGTGGCGGGTGGTTGCCCCATCCCAGCCGGGTTGCGTCTGGCGGCCTGAGCCCTCTCTATAGTCGACTGCCTTATAGGGACTGACCGAACTACTAACAGTGTTAAGCTAGGAGTCGTGAGAGTGGACAGGGCAGGCCATGATGTCTTTATCAGCAAAGGTTAGACTGGTCTCTGCTTGGCCTCACTTTACGCCTCAAAATAGGTCACGGGTGAGATCAGGTGAGTACCTCCTAGTTCGCTCCTGGTACAGGTAAGCTGTGTATACTATCCTGCATTATTCTTGCGCACAACACAACTCAGAGAGGTACGGGCTTTGAGCGGCGATCGCTCCATGGGTTTTGGAAATTGCAAGTAGTGAGCGGACAAGGAAACCAAGAAAACTGTATAAAATTGTCCCAATATGTGTAAATCTCTTTCTCCTATCCAAGGTATTATAGAATGTCAAACATACCCTGGTTAAAATGTTTTTAGAATAAGTAAGTACAGGAGTATATAGCATGGTTCTTGTATGATTTTATTGTGTATCTTTCTCTTGTGGATAACTGTGCTTATTTGCAGATATTTAAGAAGTTCATATCCTTTGTATACCCTCCATAATGATAGTGGTATATGATAAAATGTTCAAGGGAGGATGAGTCTTGTACCTTTAAGGTTATATGTTACTAATAGTGTAAAACTGATACACAATTCCCCAGGCCGTTTCTAATATGTTTTGAGGTTTCTTTCCCTTTCAACGGATTGGACTCTGAAAACAGCCAATGAATAGCGAAATTAATTTCTTCTATATTAACTGTAGAATTATATGACACAACCTTTTTCCTTGTAGCAATGTCTGAATATGTCATGTTGACTGTTCTACAATTTCCCCTTTTTATTTTCAGATGAAGTCAATGAGATTAAGAGAGCCGATTTAGGGATAATGGGAGAACTCTATGTGAGGCTAGTGTAGGGTTCAGGTGCCTGGGGGCCCTTTATAAGGAAGGAGTCTCTAAGGTGTCTGGATGAAGAAATCCACTTCCCCTTCCCCATCACATGGATAGTCTCGAAGGACCTTTAGGGAAAAACTTTTTGTTTAGGGATGACTGTTGAGGACGCTTTTCCACTGACTTATATTTTCTATATATACTTTTATATTTTATATTTTTACTAATGTTCTAGAAACAATAAGTTTTTCCTTTAACCTAGTATTCAATAGATATATCTGTCTGCTGAAAAGAAGATACTGTTGTGTTTGGATGGATGAGAACTGAGGAGATAAGATGTCTTTTGGATGCCTGTGTCAAGGAGTATCAGAAGAAACCTGAGATGTCCTACATGCCAGGAGCCCAGAGATGGCACCATGTCAAGAAGAAGGATGGACTAAGCAGGAGGAAGGATGAATTTAACAGAAGAACGAAGATCTAATCACTAACACTAGATGGCGCCCACGCTCCATGCAGTTTATTAAGAAAGGAATTCAGATATTTGAATATTTGATAAGGATTGACCAATTAGGAGATAATTATTTTGTAGAAAGTTCCAGAATTCTAACACACCTCTTGCTTTCTGTACAAAAATGTGTGTTTCAATAAATGTTTGCGCAGTGCTTATACGGCGAAGGCATGATGAGTAAGGCTTGAGACGGCTCTGGTGTCCGTATCATTTACTTGCGATAACGCAGACGTGCGTAATTTGCCTAAATATATAATTAGGAGTGACTGATGGAGTTGTGATTGAACTGAGACCCTCAACAATATCATATGTTTAACATCACAGAAAAAACATTTCATTTAATCTACATATCACGTTTGTGCTCTGTGTTAATACTGACTGGTATCACCAAACCTCATATTGTCACAAGAGAGAGGCTGGTTACTTGCTGTCCATCAAACAAGAATCCTGTACTAGGGAATAGAGGTGAGCTGACCCATGGAAGATTAGATGGACTATAGATAAACTTCTTTTCAGGACACAAACTTGATCTGAACCTCATTGGAAGTCACTGATTGGGCAGTTTGGCTCTTTACCCACATATAGCCAGCCATAAACAAAGTACTGAACTCTAAATTCAAAAACTGATTTTTTTTTCTTTTTTTCTGTATGAACACCAAACTTTAAAGTATGGGTCCTCTCAACTGTACTAGAGATGAGAGAACCCAAACTGTAATGTTCAGGGTCAATACCGAACATAAGTGTCTGGTGTTCAGACTCAAACATGAAGTTAATAAAAAGTCAGTGTCTGAGTTCAGAGTTTGGTTGATGTTCATGTTCTAATAAAGCTTGTTGAAAGGCTGCAGCACAGCAAATTAACAAGCTTTTCCAGTGTGGGACTAGCCACATCACAGCTATGTCACATATTAACATGGCTGTGATTAGTCGGCGCTCCATGTACACAGATAAATAAAGAATGAAAAGAAAATTATGTGGGCTCCCGCCTATTTTTGATAAACAGTGCAGATAAAACAGACAGTTGGTGGCCGCAACCCTCAGCTGTATGCTTTACCTTGGCTGGTTATCAAGAATAGAGGGTAACCCACACTCTTTTTTAATTATTTAAATAACTAGATTAAATATTATTTGGGTTCCCCCTATTGTTTTATAACCAGCCAAGGTAAAGCAGACAGCTGGAGGATGATATTATTAGGGTGAGAAGGACCATGGCAATTTGGCCGTTTAAAGATTAAATATAACAGCATGCAGAGCCCTAAAATTGGTCCATAACACTAAATGTGTCAATTCTGGGGCTTAACCTGGCTCTTCCTGCTTACCCTGCTGCAGGGCCAATCATGGTAATAGATAGTGAGGTTAATGTCAGCTGTAAATTGACAGTTAACCCCAAGATTAGTAAAAGATGGGTGTTCATGAAACATCCCCATTACTAACTTAACATGTGATTGGTTAAAAAACACACACAGGGAAGACTTTATTTGAATAAACACTCCACCTTACGCCCTCGTTCAACAATTCATTATCAAAAATAGTCCAAGCTCAATGATAATTTAATTTCATAAATAAAAAAATCCCACAATGCCCTTCGAATCTTATGGAGTCTCGTTATAACCTTCTATAATCTCTATGCTCTTGCTGGCTATCGCGTTAACAGAGGAGGTTGACATGTCCACTCCAGGGTCGGGAGTACTTGGTGACCGGGCAGCTTTTGTTCTTCACTCTCGTTTCTTTTCACAGGGACAGACGGGGGGCGTCAAGACCCGATCCTGTGACCCTGGCGGTGTCAGTTAATAAACGGGGGTAGATGATGGGGGATGACAGTGAAAAGGGTATTTGTGACCTCAGCTGTCTGGTCTGCTGTACGCTAGCAGGCAATAAAATATAAGATGTACCCCACACCTTTTTATTTTTATTAATTAGTTTTTTAAAGCTAAATACAAGGCTAAATCACCCTTTAGGGCAACATGAAAGGCACTAAAGGGAACAAGCTTACAATATATAGGGGGGTGGGATATTATAGAGCTGTTAGACTTCTACCTGTAAATCTGTTTTTTCCATCTATCTATAAATCTATCTGTACTTTACATCCATCTATTTATCCATCCATCCTCTTGAACAGCTGAAAAGTTGAGTAATCTTTATTATCATAAAACATTTTAAAATCTAGAAAAAAATTAGCAGGCTACAACCCGCTCCAGGAATGGTGCCCCTATTACTTGTTCCACTCCTGGCCCTTCACCCCGGTGCTCACACTGCCCGAATTCATTGGCAAACAGGGTAATGGTATTTACAGATGATGCCAGCTGGGTAATGTCAGCTGGCAGCAAAGCAAGAGGTTAGTAATGTCGAGGCATCAAATCAGATCCCTGATATTACTAACCAAGTCTGTAAGGATAGCACACCAAGAAATATTTCATTTCAGAAATAACCCCTATAAATTCCTCTTTCATCTATTTTTAAATGAAAATCCATTTGTTGAAAGTCTCCTATTCCACCCAACCTCCCAAAAAAGGATAGAAAAAAATAGATAAAAATCCATAAAATAATGAAACCGAAATAAATGTTGAAATAGTCTCAGCATATGAGGTGAGAGATCAATGACTACATCCCTCATATGGTGTGAAACAAGAAACTTTACAGCTCCCGGCAGTATGACAAGCCATGACTTCCCTGAGGTTGTCTCATGTTACACAGCGGGTATCTTGCAGCAGGGAATACCATTGTGTAAGCTAAGATTACCTCAGTACTATCGTGAGATGTAGCGAATATATCTCAGCAGTATTGGGAGAGTGCATGTGAGGAGTAGTGAGGTAAGGGAGTGCAGTGCAGTTCAAAGTTGCAGAATATCCCCTGTGTGACCCCTTGAGTCTGAACTGCAGTAATGTTTGTGATGGCACCGCTTATCACATGTTCACAAGTGCCTGTGTGCCTGCTCTCACAGCATATGGGGGATGCTTCCTGTGAACGCGGCCCCCTTTAAAACTTGTATGTCTATCCAGAAACCAGCAACGTCCATGACAGTTCAGAAGTGCTGTGTTAATGTGTTTTTTATTTCCTTGCAGATTTGGTGTAGAAAAAAGAAATCTTAACCACATTTGCAACTCACTGATCTCGGGGAGACCAGTCGAGGAAAACACTGTGGGCAGCCGGCTAAAGCGCTCAAACACAGTGAAATCCATGATGCATTGCCCCTGGGAATTTGAACATGGAAATGGAGTCTGTGGAGCCTCGCTTAAGAGTCTCAAACACAGGACTAGCCAGATATCCCTCCAGGGAAGGACCTAGCCCTGGGGTGGAATCCTTGCGGAGACCACCATAAGCACCATATTAAGTGGCCCTTTTAGTCAATATCCCACTCAGTTACGAGTTAAGGAAATGACAAGGGAATTAACAGAGCCAGGTATCCATCCACAGACAGCTGTTTCGGGGTATTGCCCCTCATCAGTGTGGAGTAGGATTCTGGCCAGGTGGGAGTAATGCCTGGTAGGCCAACACCACAAAGCACTCACTGATCTTGGGGAGACCTTGTCATATCCTTAACTCATAACTGAGTGGGATATTGACTAAAAGGGCCACTTAATATGGTGGTTATGGTGGTCTCCGCAAGAATTCCAACTCAGGCTAGGTCCTTCCCTGGAGGAATAACTGGCTAGTCCTGTGTTTGAGACTCTTAATCGAGGCTCCACAGACTCCATTTGCATATTCAAACCACCTTGCCTCGGGAACATTGGTCATAAACGTCATTGGCCTTAGGCCCATGCAAGCACTCTCCGGTAATGGTATCCATGAGCCGAATCTGTTAAAAAATGAGAAAGACCAGGGTGGATCATGCTGGATCAGATAGTTCCTTAGAGGTTGTATAGGTCTCCATATGGCATTCTCCAAGTCGAAAGTCTCTGGTGTGGGTGCTACACAAGGTTGGAAACAGGGCCTCTATCCCCTACTACCACCTTATCTGCCTCCTCTTTTTCCTTGTCCTCCTCATCCTGGATTTGCTGATCCAGCAGCTGTGGCACTGTCTGTAGGTGTAATAATGCCAGGCATGCTTCAAGATCTTCCTGAGTGTTACATCTGCTTCTCCTAGCTGGCGTGGGATCGGCTTACCTCCTGACTGTGAGCTCAGCTCCCCTGGAATAACAGATTAGTGCTGGATCCTGACCTTGCTTTATATGAGTCCCAGTGTAGGTAGCGCAGTGGAGCTCCAGGTGAAATATGTGGCCATGTCCATGTTGTCTTCCGTGGGCTGCTCCAGTTCTGCTGCTGAAGCACCCTCTGCCTCTGTGGTGGTGAGAAAGATGACATTCTCCAGATCAGGCATATCTTGCACTGGATCCATCATGTAGCTAGCCAAACTGCATATTCAGGCATACGGTATCAAAGTGTAGCAGAGTGTAGCTTTGTTGTACTGCACTGCAAGGATGGCGCGGGACTCCGTGGTGATGCCTCTTTGCTTTGCTTAGGAGCCTCCTCTTCCAGCACCAGGACTCAATCGCTTACAGGATATTATAGTTTGCACAATCTTGTTGCCTTGCTCCTCATTAACACCTCCCTGGGGTGGGTGGCAAAATGCACTTAACTTACAAATTCCATTCCCAATGCCAAAGGTAACACCTGTGCTTGTGGTTGGATCGTGTAATGATTAATGCCTGACTTATTTGGAAGAGAAATAATAGTTTATTCTATCTCACCACCAATTTTTTTGGAATATTGAATAAGGCTAGTGGGCAGCAATGCTGTGGCAAGTTAAATATTAATGATGCATATAACACACCTGTGCACCTGCCAAAAATCTGTGTTCTAAACGAATGGAATGAAATTAAAGTGGCTGCATATTTTCATTACACTATATCCATAGCATGGTGTTTCATGAGTGTGAACAGACTTATAATACCATGTATGTAAAGGTACCGTTACACGCTGCAATGTTGAATCGAGATCATCAACGATCTCATGGGCGGGGCGGGCGTTAGGACATTGTTTAGAGACAATTGGTGAAATGTCACACATCTAGATATCATGCACGATGCACCAACGATCCAGCGAGCAGCGATCATTCGCACAACCCAGCGAATGATACTTCTTCATTGCTGTGAATAGGGGAAGTCATTAATGACATCGTTATCACGGTGTCACACAGAACGATGTAGCAGGTTGCCTGATCGTGGATTGTCTGATTTGAGAACATGTTCTCAAATGTGGATTCAGCGATCAAAAGATTTATCATAACCATATCTCAGTGTCACACACAACTACCTAGTAATAATGTCGTTTAAATGTCTCCAAACCCGTGACGTTCATGATCTCGTACCATCTAACGGGGCCTTAAGTCATATTAAGGCCATATGGCATTTTTATATGACTTGATATAACATGTGTTGAAGAAATGGCTTTGCATGATGCTGACCCTCTACAGCAGGGGTGGGGAACTCCAGTCCTCGAGGGCCGCAAACAGTTCAGGTTTTCACAATTTCCTTAGTATTGCACAGGGATTGGAATCATCACCAGTGCAAGTGATTATGTTATCACCTGTGCAATACTAAGGAAAACCTGCACTGATTGCGGCCCTCGAGGACTGGAGTTCCCCACCCCTGCTCTACAGTAACAAAGATAGGCTCTCCAAATAAAATAATAATAATAAAAAAAAAAATCTATTATATAATTGCCTAACTCACTTCCGTAAGTTTCGGCGCTACTTCCGTCGTCATGCCGGGCGCGAGCAATGGCCGCGAGGCCATTGCGAGCCGTTGCTGGGGCGCGAGCAATGGCCGCTAAGCGGCCATTGCGTGTCTCCGGCCCCGTGGAACGACCGACGAGAGCCGAGCCCCGTGGCCGAAAATAGAACCAAGGGGCCGGCCATAAATTCCTCGAAACACCGCTATGTATCTCTATGGGAAGTGAGGCGCTATGCTGATTGGTCGCCGCAGCACACAGCGACCAATCAGCATAGCGCCTCACTTAAGCGGGAAATTTGAACATTAAAGTCGTCCATTATATCTCTATGGGAAGTGAGGCGCTATTCTGATTGGCCGCTGTGTGCTGGCGCCGACCAATCAGAATAGCGCCTCACTTCCAGCGGTAAATTTGAAAATTAAAGTCGTCCATTATATCTCTATGGGAAGTGAGGCACAATTCTGATTGGCCGCTGTGTGCTGTCGCCGACCAATCAGAATAGCGCCTCACTTCCAGCGTTAAATTTGAAAAATAAAGTCGCCCATTATATGTCTATGGGAAGTGAGGCGCTATTCTGATTGGTCGGCGCCAGCACAGAGCGACCAATCAGAATAGCGCCTCACTTCCAGCGGTAAATTTGAAACTTAAAGTCGTCCATTATATGTCTATGGGAAGTAAGGCGCCATTGTGATTGGTCGCTGTGTGCTGGCGCCGACCAATCAGAATAGCGCCTCACTTCCAGCGGTAAATTTGAAAGTTAAAGTCGTCCATTATATGTCTATGGGAAGTGAGGCGCTATTGTGATTGGTCGCTGTGTGCTGGCGCTGACCAATCAGAATAGCGCCTCACTTCCCATAGAGATATAATGGACGACTTTAACTTTCAAATTTACCGCTGGAAGTGAGGCGCTATTCTGATTGGTCGGCGCCAGCACACAGCGATTAATCACAATAGCGCCTCACTTCCCATAGACATATAATGGACGACTTTAAGGTTCAAATTTACCGCTGGAAGTGAGGCGCTATTCTGATTGGTCGGCGCCAGCACACAGCGACCAATCAGAATAGCGCCTCACTTCCCATAGACATATAATGGACGACTTTAAGTTTCAAATTTACCGCTGGAAGTGAGGCGCTATTTTGATTGGTCGGCGCCAGCACACAGCGACCAATCACAATAGCGCCTCACTTCCCATAGACATATAATGGATGACTTTAAGGTTCAAATTTACCGCTGGAAGTGAGGCGCTATTCTGAATGGTCGGCGCCAGCACACAGCGACCAATCAGAATAGCGCCTCACTTCCCATATAATGGACGACTTTAATTTTCAAATTTCCCGCTTAAGTGAGGCGCTATGCTGATTGGTCGCTGTGTGCTGTGGCGACCAATCAGCATAGCGCCTCACTTCCCATAGAGATACATAGCGGTGTTTAGAGGATTTTATGGCCGAGCCTTTGGTTCTATTTTCGGCCGCGGGGCTCGCCTGTCGTCGGTCGTCACCGGGCCATGAATCTATCTATCTATATCTATCTATCTATATCTATCTATATCTATCTATCTATATCTATCTATCTATATCTATCTATATCTATCTATTTATATCTATCTATATCTATCTATCTATATCTATCTATATCTATCTATTTATATCTATCTATATCTATCTATCTATCTATCTATCTATCTATATCAATCTATCTATATCTATATCTATCTTTCTATATCTATCTATATATATGTATCTATATCTTTCTATCTATCTATATCTATCTATCTATATATATCTATCTATTGATCCATTGATATCGATAGATATAGATAGATATAGATAGATACATATAGATAGATATAGATATAGATAGATATAGATAGATATATATAGATAGATACATATAAATGATAGAAATAAAGGCTGCAGCACTCAAAATTAGGATGTTTCTTGCCTTTAATGGCTTACAGGAAGGGTATAGCTATACCCTGCCTGTAAGCCATTAAAGGCAAGAAACATCCTAATTTTGAGTGCTGCAGCCTTTATTTCTATCATTTATATGCTGAAATAGGTGGTTGATTCCCACCAGAAGGACTGGCTAGCACCTAGCATTTTGCTAAAAAAAGAACCGCTGCTCAATAATTCTTTTTTACTAGATAGATACATAGATAGATAGATAGATATAGATTGATACATATAGATAGATAGATATAGATAGAAAGATATAGATAGATTAGTGATGGACGAATCCTAAATTACTCGGAATCGCTTGACTCTAGCGAGTCCGAGCCCAGGACTCGCTACTCGTTGCGAGTCTAGCGAGTCCAATGTTAATGAATGGGGAAGCGAGTAATAGCGAGTAGTGTGCGATTTACAAATCACAGATGTGTCTCGGAAGCTTCAGCCTGAAGCAATCCTAGTTTTGCCATTGATTTGCATTGGACTAGTTTACTGTGCAACACAGTAATGGCTGGGAAACTCTCACAGATAAGAGTCCTGTCTGCTCTGTCTGCTGGCTGCCGCAGCTCCATGGTCCTAGAGCCCGCCTGCTGCCTGATGTAGCAGAGCTGAGATTGTTCTCAGTCTGCTCATTCCCTGTGCATAGACATCTATATCTATGCACAGGGGATGTAGCAGAGAGGACATCGCGTTTTGGACTACGTCGGACGGAAGAGGATTTTTTTAATTAAAGATGGAGTCCCTAATGGCTTTTTTTTTTATTTCTAATAAAAATTTTTCTCTGTGTTGTGTTTTTTTTTAAAACAAATTAATAGAAATTCATGGCGGTCATGTCTAATATTGGCGTGACCGCCATAAATTTCGGGCTTAGGGCCAGCTGATAATACAAAGCTGGCCCTAACCTCTTTATTACCCAGCGTGCCACCGCCACCAGGGCCGCTGGAAGAGCGGGGTTCAGCGCCAGAGGATGGCGCTTCAATGAACGCGCCATCTTCTGGGGCGGCTGCGGGCTGCAATTTGCAGCGGGGGGTGCCCAGAAAGCTTGGGCATCCCTGCGCTGCGGATTCCAGCCCCCAGTTGCTTAGCTGTACCTGGCTAGACATAGAAATTGCGCGGAGCCCCACGCATTTTTTTTTAATTATTTCATGAAATTCATGAAATAATAAAAAAAAAAGGGCTCCCCTATATTCTTGTGTCCGGCCAGGTACAAATAGGCACCTGGGGGTTGGGGGCAGCCCGTCACTGCCTGCTGGATCCAGCTGGTTCCAGAAATACGTCGAAGACCATGTAATTTTTTTTCTGAAAAATCAATAAAAGAATCCTAAAAAAGGGACTGCATCTTTATTAACCCCTCGCCCATGGTCCAGGGGTTAATAAAGATGCAGTCCCTTTTATTTACATTGTTTTATGGATTTGTCATATTGATTGATTTATTTCTGGAACCAGCCGGATCCAGCAGGCAGCGACGGGCTGCCCCCAACCCCCAGGTGCCTATTTGTACCTGGCCGGACACAAGAATATAGGGGAGCCCTTTTTTTTTAATTATTTCATGAATTTCATGAAATAATTAAAAAAAAATGCGTGGGGCTCCGCGCAATTTCTATGTCTAGCCAGGTACAGCTAAGCAGCTGGGGGCTGGAATCCGCAGCGCAGGGATGCCCAAGCTTTCTGGGCACCTCCCGCTGCAAATTGCAGCCCGCAGCCGCCCCAGAAGATGGCGCGTTCATTGAAGCGCCATCCTCTGGCGCTGAACCCCGCTCTTCCAGCGGCCCTGGTGGCGGTGGCACGCTGGGTAATAAAGAGGTTAATACCAGCTTTGTTATACAAGCTGGTATTAAGCCCGAGATTCTTAATGTCAGGCCACGTTTGACCCAGCCACTAAGAATCTCCAATAAAGGGTTAAAAAAACACAACACAGAGAAAATTTTTTATTTGAAATAAAAAAAAAAGCCATTAGGGACTCCATCTTAAATTAAAAAAATCCTCTTCCGTCCGACGCAGTCCAAAACGCGATGTCCTCTCTGCTACATCCCCTGTGCATAGATATAGATGTCTATGCACAGGGAATGAGCAGACTGAGAACAATCTCAGCACTGCTACATCATCTCTGTGAGCAGGTGGGCTCTACGACCCTGGAGCTGCGGCAGCCAGCACAGAGAAGACAGCTGGACTCGGCTGCTCGCAAAGTAACAGCAGTTACTTTGCGAGTTTCCCTGCTATCACTGGCACAGTAGCTGAGTCTAATGCAAGTCACTGGCAATCCTAGTTTTGTCAGCGTTTGCCATTGATTTGCATTGGACTCGTGCGAGTAAACGCTGGGAAACTCGCAGAGTACCGAGTCCTGCGAGTCCCTTACTACTCGCCGAGTAACGAGTCCTAGCGAGTAGATTCGCCCATCCCTAAGATAGATATAGATAGATAGAAACATAGATATAGATAGATAGATAGATAGATAGATAGATAGATAGATAGATAGATAGATATAGCTAGATAGAAAGAAGTTTCTTGTTGTAGATAGAAAGATAGATATACATAGATAGATAGAAATATATAGATATATATATATAGATAGTTATAGATAGATATAGATATAGATATAGATACATTGATATAGATAGATAGATAGATAGATAGATAGAAAGATATAGAAAGATATAGATAGATAGATATAGATAGATATAGATAGATAGATATAAATAGATTGATATAGATAGATAGATATAGATAGATATAAATAGATTCGCGGCCATTGCGAGTCTCCGGCCCCGTGGAACGACCAACGAGAGCCGAGCCCCGTGGCCGAAAATAGAACCAAGGGGCCGGCCATAAATTCCTCGAAACACCGCTATGTATCTCTATGGGAAGTGAGGCACTATGCTGGTTGGTCGCCGCAGCACACAGCGACCAATCAGCATAGCGCCTCACTTAAGCGGGAAATTTGAACATTAAAGTCGTCCATTATATCTCTATGGGAAGTGAGGCGCTATTCTGATTGGCCGCTGTGTGCTGGTGCCGACCAATCAGAATAGCGCCTCACTTCCAGCGGTAAATTTGAAAATTAAAGTCGTCCATTATATCTCTATGGGAAGTGAGGCGCAATTCTGATTGGCCGCTGGGTGCTGCCGCCGACCAATCAGAATAGCGCCTCACTTCCAGCGGTAAATTTGAAAGTTAAAGTCGTCCATTATATCTCTATGGGAAGTGAGGCGCTATTCTGATTGGTCGGCGCCAGCACACAGCAACCAATCACAATAGCGCCTCACTTCCCATAGACATATAATGGACGACTTTAAGTTTCAAATTTACCGCTGGAAGTGAGGCGCTATTCTGATTGGTCGGCGCCAGCACACAGCGACCAATCACAATAGCGCCTCACTTCCCATAGACATATAATGGACGACTTTAAGTTTCAAATTTACCGCTGGAAGTGAGGCGCTATTCTGATTGGTCGGCGCCAGCACACAGCGACCAATCACAATAGCGCCTCACTTCCCATAGACATATAATGGACGACTTTAAGTTTCAAATTTACCGCTGGAACTGAGGCGCTATTCTGATTGGTCAGCGCCAGCACACAGCGACCAATCAGAATAGCGCCTCACTTCCCATAGACATATAATGGACGACTTTAAGGTTCAAATTTACCGCTGGAAGAGAGGCGTTATTCTGATTGGTCGGCGCCAGCACACAGCGGCCAATCCCAATAGCGCCTCACTTCCCACAGACATATAATAGACGACTTTAATTTTCAAATTTCCCGCTTAAGTGAGGCGCTATGCTGATTGGTCGCTGTGTGCTGCGGCGACCAATCAGCATAGCGCCTCACTTCCCATAGAGATACAAAGCGGTGTTTAGAGGATTTTATGGCCGGGCCTTTGGTTCTATTTTCGGCCACGGGGCTCGCCTGTCGTCGGTCGTCACCGGGCCATGAATCTATCTCTCTATATCTATCTATCTATTATCTATCTATATCTATCTATATCTATCTATTTATATCTATCTATATCTATCTATTTATATCTATCTATCTATATCTATCTATTTATATCTATCTATCTATCTATATCTATCTATTTATATCTATCTATCTATATCTATCTATATCTATCTATCTATTATCTATTCTATCTATCTATCTATCTTATCTATCTATCTATATCTATCTATCTTCTATATCTATCTTATTCTATATCTATCTATATCTATCTATTATATTATCTATTCTATATCTATCTATATTTATCTATTATATATCTATCTATATTTTCTATCTATATCTATCTATCTATATATATCTATCTATCTATATCTATCTATATCTATCTATCTATATCTATCTATCTATCTAATCTATTATATCTATCTATCTTTCTATCTATCTATCTATATCATATCTATCTTATCTATATCTATCTATATCTATTATCTATATCTTTCTATCTATATCTATATATCTATCTATCTATCTATCTATATCTATCTATATCTATCTATATCTATCTATCTATCTATATCTATCTATCTATCTATCTATCTATCTATACTATCTATATCTATCTATCTATTCTATCTATCTATCTATCTATCTATATCTATATCTATATCTATCTATCTATATCTATCTATATCTATTCTTATACTATTCTATCTCTATCTTCTATATCTATCTTATCTATTATCTATCTATTTCTATATCTATCTATATCTATCTATCTAATCTATATCTATCTATATCTATCTATCTATATCTATCTATCTTATCTATCTATTTATATCTTTTATCTATCTATCTATCTATCTATATCTATCTATCTATCATCTATCTATCTATCTATCTATCTATATCTATCTATTATTATCTATCTATTTATCTATCTATCTATATCTATCTATCTATATCTTTCTATCTATCTATCTATATCTATCTATATCTATATCTATCTATGTATCTATCTATCTATCTATATCTATCTATATCTATATCTATCTATCTATATCTATCTGCAATTGCTGCAAGTCTGTTGACGGTAACTCCTTAGGTGTCAGGTGTGGAAATTTAATTTTTTACATCCACATCCTTTTTAAATTGATGAAAAATGCTGCTGTTAAATAAGTCAAAATATTCATAATTCAGAATTAGTTAGATTAGGGACCCACCAAACGTAAGGGCATCTTGATGCGATTGATGGGCTGACACAAACTGGCTAATATGCAGAATACCAATATTGATTTGTCAAATCAAGCTATTGACACATTAACGAGTATTGTTACTTTGTGTTCCAAGACCCTTACATCATAATAGTTCAATTTTCCAAAAATGATATCAACCATACAATTATATGTACTTGATGGAAAGATATCATGGAATTATTGGATTATTAGTTAAAACTATTTTTAAATAAAGGATATACGGATTCTAGACTCCCGATTCTTTAGAATCGGGCTCACAGCTAGTATGAATAATAAACATATAAATATATATACATATATATATATATATATATATATATATATATATATATATATACAGCTCTGGAAAAAATTAACAGACCACTGTAAAATTATTAGTTTCTCTGATTTTTCTCTTTATAGATATAGTTTTCAGTAAAATGTACATTGTTATTTTATTCTATAAACTACTGACAACATGTCTCCGAAATTCAAAGCTAGAAAGTTTGTATTTATTTGCAGCAAATGAGAAATTGTCAAAGTAATAAAAATGAAACAATGATTTCAGAACACAAATGATGCAAAGAAAACAAGTTCATATTCATTTAGAAGCAACAATACTAATGTTTGAACTCAGGAAGATTTCAGAAATCAATATTTGGTGGAATACCCCTGATTTGTAATCACAGCTTTCATGCGTCTTGGCCGCTTTCCACCAGTCTTTCACACTGCTTTTGGGTGACCTTATGCCACTCCTGGCACAATAATGTAAGCACTTCTTTTTTGTTTGATGGCTTGTGACTATCCATCTTTCTCTTGATTACATTCTAGAGGTTTTCAAGTGGATTCAGGTCTGGAGATTGGGCTGGCCATGAAAGGGTCTTGATGCTCTATCATCCACACATTGATTGACCTAGCTGTGTGGCAAGGGGCATTGTCCTGCTGGAAAAATCAGTCCTTGGAGTTGGGGAACATTGCCTGAGCAGAAGAAAGCAAGTGTTTTTTTAAGGATAACCTTGATTCATACGTCCTTCACAAAGATTAACCTGCCCAATTCCAGCCTTGCTGAAGCATCCACAGATCATCAACAATCCTCCACCAAATTTCACAGTGGTGTGTACGCCTCTTCACAGTCTAACCATTAGACAACCAAGTGTTGGGCAAAGCTGAAAATTAGACTCATCAGAGAAGATTATGCCCATGAAATACTTATGCATGCTACGCTATCACCACAGGCCTACTCATCACGCACAAGCACACAGGCCTACGAGGACATCTTGGACAGTAGCATGGGCAGGTACCCGTACTTTGGGGTATGTGTGTTGAGGTGTGACATTAACCCTTCAATGTGTGCAAAAACATAACATAACATGGAAAGTACATTACTGAGCAAAAACATGGCAAATAACATTGGTTGTGGTGAAGTTTTAGTAAGCAAAAAGGTACACAAACAGTGATGGCAAAATGAATAGACAAATTGCAAAGAAAATGAACATGGACTAATAACACCAAATAAGGACCCAGGACATTGAAATATGCGCAGCAAGTCTGGGTATCTGACCAACATCAGTCATGAAGTATTTGGCGAATTGATTCCGCACTTCCATGGCTGCCACAGGTGAAAGAACATTTGCATCTTGGAGCCCAATGAGGGTTGAATCCCATTCATAGGGGTCAACTATGAGGGGGTCATGCTGGCCGACAAAGTTATGTAAGCAGATGCATGCCTTCACGACACTATCCACATTGTGGGGGTGCAATTGAATGCATGAGAGGAGCACACGCCACTTTGAGGACAAGATCCCAAACGCACACTCCACATATTGGCATGCCCGACTTAACCGGGTATTGAAGTTATGCCGGGTCTAGGTAAGGGTGCCGCTGGCATAAGGCTTCATGAGGTTCATGAACAGCTGGAAAGACTCATCTGCTACAAGCACATAGGGGAGACTGGGCGCCCTTGTTCCAGGTAAAGGACATGGTGGGGGAATATTGAAGCAGTTGTGATATAGGGCTTTCCCCATGTTGCTGTTTTTAAAGACACGAGAGTCGTTTGTGCGCCCATATGCCCCAATTTTCACAGCAAGAAATCTGCCTTGGGCATCGGCAATGGCCATTAAAACAATACAAAAGTACTTCTTATAATTATAGAAGTTGGTGCCACTATTTGGTGCCTTGCGTATCCGTATATGCTTGCCATGAAAGGCACCAATTCAGTTGGGGAACTCAGACACCTGGGCAAAACGGTTGCCATTTTGCAGCCACATTTCGGGGGTGGGTGGTGGCACGAGCAGGGCTGCAATTATGCCCATATCACTTCGCACATCTCTGGCACGATGCCGCAGATGGTGGAGCACCCAATCCTGAACTGGTAGTGTAGTGAGGCATACCTTTCCCCGGTCACCAAGTACCTGCAATGATAATAGACTCAAAGTTAGCAGTAAACACACAGACATGACATGACGTACTGTTGACGCATGGAGACATAACGTGTACAGTGTGTGTGCTGGTAAAAAGGGAAAGGGGCAACAAAACCTACCTCAGGGTCACTACCAATCTCTCTGCTGGGGATATGGCAGGCCAACACCTTGTGTCCTGGCAACAGATGTCTTCTTCAACCAGGCCAAGGAGAACATCAAATGACGAGACCGACTTCCTCAGGAATCTCTGAAATTTCACTGGGAAAGCCCTCAACTGCTGGTAGAGGATATGGAATAATCCATATTGGGGTCTCAGCAAGTTGACTTCATAGACCCACAGCCGTCTACGTCTACTACTATGTCGCAACTGCCGCAGATGTAACGGGTGAGGGTTGTGGCTAGCCATCAAAAATCCCCCAAAATTTTAAAAAGCGACCAAAAAGGTGCCCTATTCGTTAAAGCATCCATTAACGCATGGCACATATGTGTACCTTGCGTTAACGCATGTGTTATTTTTGGCACTAAAACATGGCACAAAATGCATCAGAATGCAAGCCAAAATAAGGTATCCTTGTAATGCATCCATCAAAAGGAAGCAACCTCACAAGTGTGACCCTAGCCTTCTGCTATAATATATCTTATGAGATATGTTATGTATAGTATGCACCTATTCAGACTTACAAGTTAGGAGGTGCCAGCAGTTTTTGTATTTTACATCACTGTCATGGTGACAGACGGTGAGAAATTACTTCTAATCATACTAAGATATACCAGTTATATTGGATATCTCTCCTTCTGAACATGGGTTGCAGTCATAGCAGCAGGTGTGAATTGTCTCTCTCGCCTTTTTCCAGCTTCCGGGTAAACATTGATCTGAGCATCGGGATACCAGGATCTGAAGGAAAAGACAAAAAATGAAAACTGTAGCGCAAAGACGAAAACTATATGCTCAAGATCATCGTGTCTATCAGGGGTGGTGACCCATCTTGTTAGGTAGCCACAAATCTATAATCTATATTGTGACATCCTTGAGTTGAGTAATATACTTGCATGACTAAAGTTTCTCCCAAATATCTGTAATATATTCCATGTCTGGCATTCACTTGTATTACCAGACAAAACCAAAGAGAGAAAATGCAAAGCTGTCCAGTTGTTGAGGCTAGATCTGGATTGTTACTATTCAATCTTGGGTTTTAATAGTTAAAAATGTTTGTATAGGAACTTTAGAATTCTCTGAAGAAAATCAGTAAGGTCCGGCGCCATTTTGCTGAAAGCTGAGTTATGTCAGTGTGCGTATGCCCCACCTGTGGCGCTATTTTGCCCCAGAGATAAATGTTTGCAAGCACAGCCCTTGCAGTGGGTGGTTATAGCACGAAATTTAATAGAGGCTCATACTAATACGGAGGGGCTGTGGCAATGAAGAAAGAATAACGCCGCCCAGTGGGGCTTGTGCTGCTGCATCGTGGAGGGGCAGAATGGAGCCTGGGCTATGGGGATGTTTTTCAGCTGCAGGGACAGGACCACTGGTTGTAATTGAAGGAAACATGAAAACGTCTTCCAGAGTGCTCTGGACCTCAGACTTGGCCAAAGATTCACTATTCAACAAGACAATGACACTAAGCAAACAGCTAAAATAACAAAGGAGCGGCTCTGTGACTATTCGTGACTGGCCCAGCCAGAGCCCTGACCTAAACCCAATTGAGCATCTCTGGAGAGACCTGAAAATGGCTCCACCAACGTTCACCGTCCAACCTGACGGACCTGGAGAGGATCTGCAAGGAAGAATGGCCGAGGATCCCCAAATCCAGGGGTGAAAACTGCATCATTCCCAAGAAGACTCATGGCTGTACTAGATCAACAGGTGCAAATACTCAATATTGAGCAAAGGGGCTGAATACTTCTCACCATGTGATATTTTAGTTTTTCTTTTTAATAAATTTGCAAAAAATTACCGTATATGCTCGTGTATAAGCCGACCCGTGTATAAGCCGACCCCCCTACTTTTGCCCCCAAAATCTGGGAAAACCTATTGACTCGTGTATAAGCCGAGGGTGGACCCCAGCACAGGTATACAGCCCCCAGCAGTGTGGTATACAGGCCCCCCAGTGGTATACAGGCCTCCCCAGTGGTAGTATACAGCCCCCAGCAGTGTGGTATACAGCAGCCTCCCCAGTGGTATATACAGGCCCCAGCAGTGTTACAGCAGCCTCCCCAGTGGTATATACAGCAGCAACCCCAGTGGTAGTATACAGCAGCCCCAGAGGTATATACAGAAGCCCCAGTGGTAGTATACAGCAGCCCCAGAGGTATATACAGCAGCCCCAGTGGTAGTATACAGCAGCCCCAGAGGTATATACAGCAGCCCCAGTGGTAGTATACAGCAGCCCCAGAGGTATATACAGCAGCCCCAGAGGTATATACAGCAGCCCCAGAGGTATATACAGCAGCCCCAGTGGTAGTATACAGGCCCCCCCTTGGTGCCGCAAACCTGTAAAGGAATAAATCATTATACTTATCCCTGTCGCTGTCCCGCCGCCGCCATCGCGCTCCTCCGGCTTCATCCGGCTTTTTCCGACTTCCTCCTCTGGCGCACAGACAATGAGGTCATTGCCTGCGCCCACCAGAGGAGGAAGCCGGAAGAAGCCGGATGAAGCCGGAGGAGCGCGATGGCGGCGGCGACACAGCGACAGGGATAAGTATAATGATTTATTCCTTTACAGGTTTGTGGCAGCAAGGGGGGGGGGCCCTGTATTGCAATGGGGGGGACGGGCGGCCTGTATACTGTATACAGTGTATACAGTATACAGTAATAAAGGGATTAATTGCCGCGACACTGATCATGGTGTGAATGAACAAGCATATGGCTATGTTCAAGGCTATGTACAGCTAAGGTGGTATATGTGACAATGAAACATAGTAAATGCTGCTATAGAATATAAGGAAAAAAGAGAGAGTCTTAGCTTCAACAATGGCCATTGGGGAAGAGCCCGGTAACTGCGACAAAGTGCTCTCTACCTACCGGGTCCTAACGCACTAGTGCTTCATGCGGTATGCAATTGCTAGTTTGGGATTTCTGCATACCGCATGAAGCACTAGTGCGTTAGGACCCGGTAGGTAGAGAGCACTTTGTCGCAGTTACCGGGCTCTTCCCCAATGGCCATATGCTTGTTCATTCACACCATGATCAGTGTCGCGGCAATTAATCCCTTTATTCATGTATATATTTTTTTGCCAGCACCTTTTCATGTCCAGGTGATGCCGTCATTTACTGATATATATAGTATAATTTTTCTGACGAGCTCCCTTTCCCCTCCCCCAGCCCAGTGGCTGTGACCTTACTCCATCTTGCTGTAGCCCCAGTCCACAGACACACTATACCAGCAGGTTTTAATTGCAACTCACAGACATAGAAATCCCAAACTAGCAATTGCATACCGCATGAAGCACTAGTGCGTTAGGACCCGGTAGGTAGAGAGCACTTTGTCGCATTTACCGGGCTCTTCCCCAATGGCCATTGTTGAAGCTAAGACTCTCTCTTTTTTCCTTATATTCTATAGCAGCATTTACTGTGTTTCATTGTCACATATACCACCTTAGCTGTACATAGCCTTGAACATAGCCATATGCTTGTTCATTCACACCATGATCAGTGTCGCGGCAATTAATCCCTTTATTCATGTATATATTTTTTTGACAGCATCTTTTCATGTCCAGGTGATGCCGTCATTTACTGATATATATACAGTATACAGTGACTCGCGTATAAGCCGACGGGGGGACTTTTCAGCCCAATTTTTGGGCTGAAAAACTCGGCTTATATGCGAGTATATACGGTATATATTATTTACTTTTTTCAGTCAAGATGAGGTGCAGAGTGCACATTAATGAGAAAAAAATGAACTTTTTTTGTTTTTACCAAATAGCTGCAATGAAACAAAGAATAAAACATTTAAAGGGGTCTGAATACGTTCCGTACCCGCTCTACAACTCGTCTTGAAGAAAAGATGCCTTCTTAAGGCTGCGGGAACAAAAAGTGGAAGAAGTTCTAGGTCTTTGAAGAAGGGAAGGAGTAAACATGGGGAAAGAAGTAAAATCAGACCAAAGCCTTATAGTCACAAGTATAATATTACCTCCTCTGAGTGCCTCCATCTTATAGATTGCGTATTAATGTAAAGTTCTTCACCACAGACTGCCCATGGTGTAAAATTTCCTACTTCGACCTTACGTAAGTCCTCACGTGTGCCATCATTTGTTTTTAAATAGTTTATTATCTTATATGGATGTACGACTTCTTGTTCCTCATTAAAGTAATATGTCGGCCTCATTGGATCCGGTGGATTCTTCATCATTTGTAGGTAGCGCTGTAACTTCCGTGTATATTGTAGAAATCTGGTTGTGGAATTTTCTTGATATTTGTCTTTTATATACAAGAACATTTCATGTAGAGCTTTGGCCAGGACGTCTACTGCGTAATACAGTCTCGGAGAGACCCCAGACGAGAGTATGTTCCTCATACTTGGCACTATATACTTGGTGCGATTATGGCCTTGAAAATGCATACTGACTGTAGTAAAGGAATTTTCATCCTCATTTGTTGATAATGAATCCAATATTGTCCAGTAGCCAAAAATATGAGTTATATCAGGAAGTTTCTTGTAGTTTTTCATAAACTTTTTTATTTTTGGAAAAGGTGGTGATGAAAGGTCGACTGCTAGACTCCCATTCATTGCTGAGCCCTGAAAC
Organism: Allobates femoralis; assembly: GCA_033576535.1. NCBI lineage: Eukaryota > Metazoa > Chordata > Amphibia > Anura > Aromobatidae > Allobates > Allobates femoralis. The sequence continues at coordinate 18,348,724 of JARQOC010000003.1, forward strand.
TCTATAAAGGTGTAACTGGAGGCCCAGGAAGGTGAAAGAATGAAAGTTTTATTCAAAAATACAGATTCACAGTGATTAATTATAGAAACTCCAGTGAATGAGTAAGTCCCACACATTACAATGATGCTGGCTTTTGTACTTTTCACGGTTTGTAACATCTTTTTGTGGTCGTCAGGGTTGTCAGTAAATTTTGCAGTGAAGTCCACACAGATCCCGTGTTCTCTCATGTACTTTGTTAGTATCTGCAGTTCATTCTCTCCTGTGTCATCATCTGACACTAAAATCCCAACCCAGGTCCAGCCGAAATGCTCCAACAGTTTAGTGATCACCAGATTGTAGATGTGGTTATTTTGGACTGTTCGGAAAACATGTGGATAGAGGCGTCTATCAGATAGCGAGCGGTCGGTGGCTCCATAACTGATCTGAAAAACACAAAGAAAAGGAGAAGCATATTGTACAGATCAGTTTTATCTACTTATTGAGAAAGTCCAAAACACCATTATAATAATGTATTTGTGCAGGTCTGGAGTTGGCTTGTAATAATCAACTAATGATTCGATCATTTTAATTGGAATCCATACATAGTGTTACAGCAACTAAAGGCAGATGGCCACAATGCGATGCCCGCAGTCTGCAAGATCAGAAATAAAAAGAAACTGCACCACAGCAATCCGTATACAAAGTTTAATTTAATTTAATTTATGTATAAAGATAATACAGTGTTGGCCAAAAGTATTGACACCCCTGCAATGCTATCAGATAATACTCAGTTTCTTCCTGAAAATGATTGCAATCACAAATTCTTTGGTATTATTATCTTCATTTAATTTGTCTTCAATAAAAAAAACACAAAAAGAATTGTCCTAAAGCCAAATTGGATATAATTCCACATCGAACATAAAAAAGGGGGTGGACAAAAGTATTCGCACTGTTAGAAAAATCATGTGATGCTCCTCTAATTTGTGTAATTAACAGCACCTCTAACTTACCTGTGGCACCTAACAGGTGTTGGCAATAACTAAATCACACTTGCAGCCAGTTGACATGGATTAAAGTTGACTCAACCTCTGTTCTGTGTCCTTGTGTGTACCACATTGAGCATGGAGAAAAGAAAGAAGACCAAAGAACTGTCTGAGTACTGGAGAAACCAAATTGTGAGGGAGCATGAGCAATCTCAAGGCTACAAGTCCATCTCCAAAGACCTGAATGTTCCTGTGTCTACCGAGCGCAGTATCATCAAGAAGTTTAAAGCCCATGGTACTGTGGCTAACCTCCCTAGATGTGGACGGAAAAGAAAAACTGACATGAGATTTCAACGCAAGATTGTGCGGATGGTGGATAGAAAATCTCGACTAATATCCAAACAAGTTCAAGCTGCCCTGGAGACCGAGGGTACAACAGTGTCAACCCGTACTATCCATCGGCGTCTGAATGAAAAGGGACTGTATGGTAGTAGACCCAGGAAGACCCCACTTCTTATCCAGAGACATAAAAAAAACCAGGCTGGAGTTTGCCAAAACTTACCTGAGAAAGCCTAAAACGTTTTGGAAGAATGATCTCTCTTTTTGGGCAAAGGCATCAGCATAGAGTTTAGAGGAGAAAAAAAAGGCATTCAAAGAAAAGAACACGGTCCCTACAGTCAAACATGGCGGAGGTTCCCTGATGTTTTGGGGTTGCTTTCCTGCCTCTGGCACTGGACTGCTTGACCGTGTGCATGGCATTATGAAGTCTGAAGACTACCAACAAATTTTGCAGCATAATGTAGGGCCCAGTGTGAGAAAGCTGGGTCTCCCTCAGAGGTCATGGGTCATCCAGCAGAACAATGACCCAAAACACACTTCAAAAAGCACTAGAAAATGGTTTGAGAGAAAGCACTGGAGACTTCTAAGGTGGCCAGCAATGAGTCCAGACCTGAATCCCATAGAACACCTGTGGAGAGATCTACAAATGGCAGTTTTTAGAAGGCACCCTTCAAATATCAGGGACCTGGAGCAGTTTGCCAAAGAAAAATGGTCTAAAATTCCAGCAGAGGGGGCATGGCCTAGCTATGGAGGAGCTGACTGTGTGGAGAGGGAAACAGGGGAGATCATTAGGCAAAGCTCCACCGGCGTTATCGACTCCTTCAGCCTCTATGAAGCGCTTTTTCTGTCAGAAAACGCGTTTTCCCGCCAGAAGCTCCGCTCCCAAGATGGCCGCGGTGACTACAAGAGGAGACACAGGAGAGGTCTCCGGACCGGCGGTGATTACTCAGAACAGTGCCTCACATTCTCCAGGGAATCCTCAGATAAGCGGGGGCGCTGGATGGACACCGGGAGTTCAAACGAGGGGCGCAAGCAGCAGACAGGCTGCTATAATAGCGGAGGAAGCAGACGCACGTGTAAGGTATCTGGAGGAGGGGAGGCTACAGAGCTGCAGCACCCGGCGGGAGGCACGGCGGGGAGCAAGGAGACGGGACTGATGAGTGAAATAAGTCCCCCAGTGCAGAGTGACTCTCACTTAGTCGCCCTGCAGATACAGAGAGGGGGTCAGGAGAGAGATTCAGTACTGTATGCACCTCAGACAATTACTGGGACCCAGGCATTTGAACCCATGGCTGGACCTTCCACCTCCCCCCAGAGCCTACACCACCAATATACTAGACAGGCTTCTAATATATCGTTTTTACAAGAGGACATGCTGCACAATAATAGTGTACTAGTTGAGCTGGGCGATCTGCGGGCTTGTATGGCTTCCATCCCAACTAGGGAGGATATGGAATCGTATATAGCCCGTCTTGAACAAGCATATCGTAATGAACTGACCTGTCTGAGTGGAGAGGTAACAAGAGTGGATGCCCAGGGGCAGGATCACACACATAGGATCACAGCTCTGGAGGAGAAGTGCAGATCTCAACAGATCCTCCTGCAGACTCAGTCTAATCAAATCACTCATCTATTTGATGCCCTAGATGATGGGGAAAACAGAGGGCGGCGTAACAACATACGCATACAAGGTCTACCTAAGTCTGTTTAATCCAGAGATCTACCAATTGTTCTTCAATCCCTATTTAATGAGATCCTAGGGGACCCTCCATCTACTGTTATTGAACTGAACCGTGCCCGTAGGGCTCTGGGCCCCAAACCAACCGACCCTGAATGGCCCCGTGTTGTTATATGCAGGGTTCTCCGCTATGTCATTAAAGATGCCATAATGACGAGAATTCGAAATGGGACACCCTGCAGGTTTGGAGATAAAAGCCTAGCCATCCTTCCTGATTTATCGAGACTGACCTTGCAAAAGAGTAGGGTATTACGCCCCCTGCTGGACATGCTTAAGGACTACGACTTAGTCTACAGTTGGGGCTTCCCCTTTAAATTTCAGGTCAGAAAAGAAGGTCGGGTTCATATCCTACGGTCACCTGCTGATGTCCAGTCATTTACATCAGCCCTGGGGATCCCACCGGTTTCAATAACGGGTTGGCCGGACTTTCCACTGAGACAAGCAGAAGCGCCTCAGAGACCAGGATGGGCTATACGTAGACGTCAAGAACAACAGGAGAATCGTCGCCCTCCACGCTGAATTAATAGTTGCAGTTAATAGTCACTCTCACCCTGTATCGTACAGAACCTTTCCACATGACCGATGTGCACTAATGTGATTGATTATCTTGCAGTCTGTGTCCCCTCACCCATGGATCCCCCTCTTCCCTCCCCGGTCCATCTGTTTCTCTTGTTTCCCTATCTCCCTCCTCCCTTTTCTGTTATAAATGAAAATGATAATGATGGGAAATGAGGATCTCATGATACCCATGGGATACAGCCTTACACCTGCAGAGCTAGTCTCATGGGTTCAAAGTGCTACTGCAGCCTCTGACACCCTATTGCCCCAATGATATAGATGTCTGAAAAGTGACTTGATCTTCCTTCTCTCTGTCCCCTACCCTATTTCCACAGATTTATTTATGAATACGGAGACAAATGTGGTAGACTGCTCGCAAGGTTATTACACCCAAGAGGTATACCGAGCAGGATACCCCAAATTAGACAAGCAAACGGAACTATGACACAAAACTCTAACGATATATTGCAAACGTTTAGAGACTTCTACGGTAAACTATACAATATTAAAGGCCACTACGATAATATGGAAAAGACACAAGTGGCGGAAAAGACGAGTTCCTATATAGCAGAGACTGCTCCTCTGACTCTGGAGCCTACTGTTGCCGACTCACTGGAAATGGACTTCACTGAGGCAGAGGTAGTAGAAGTGATAGGACAGTCTCCGGGAGGGAAGAGTCCTGGCCCAGACGGCTTCACATCAAAATTTTTTAAACAGTACAATCCACAGATTGCTCCTTTTTTGACAAAAGTCTTTAACTCGATTTCCTCTGAGAACCCATGGGTCCCTCAGTCTCTAGAGGCCCATATTAGCGTTGTCCCAAAGTCGGGTAAAGACCCTGCAGACGAGGCAAATTATAGACCCATCTCCTTAATCAACATCGATCTTAAATTGTTTTCTAAATTGCTAGCTAACCGTCTAGCTCCCCTCCTTCCATCTGTCATTCATAATGACCAGGTGGGTTTGGTTCAGGGAAGGGAGGCTAGGGACAACGCTAATAAATTGATGCTGCTCATGGCACGGTCGAGGGCCCAAGTAGGGATGGGCGAATCTACTCGCTAGGACTCGTTACTTGGCAAGTAGTAAGGGACTCGCAGGACTCGGTACTCTGCGAGTTTCCCAGCGATTACTCGCACAGCAACGAGTCCAATGCAAATCAATGGCAATCCTAGTTTTGTCAGAGACTCTGACAAAACTAGGATTGCCATTGACTTGCATTGGTCTGATTACTGTGCAAGTAATCGCAGGGAAACTCGCAAAGTAACTGCTGTTACTTTGCGAGCCGAGTCTGGCTGTCTGCTCTGTGCAGGCTGCCGCAGCTCCAGGATCCTAGAGCCCGCCTGCTCACAGAGATGATGTAGCAGAGCTGCGATTGTTCTCAGTCTGCTCATTCCCTGTGCATAGACATCTATATCTATGCACAGGGATGTAGCAGATAGGACATCGCGTTTTGGACTACGTCGGACGGAAGAGGATTTATTTAATTAAAGATGGAGTCCCTAATGGCTTTTTTTTTTATTTCTAATAAAAAAATTTCTCTGTGTTGTGTTTTTTTAACCCTTTATTGGAGATTCTTAGTGGCTGGGTCAAACGTGGCCTGACATTAAGAATCTCGGGCTTAATACCAGCTTGTATAACAAAGCTGGTATTAACCCCTTTATTACCCAGCGTGCCAACGCCACCAGGGCCGCTGGAAGAGCGGGGTTCAGCGCCAGAGGATGGCGCTTCAATGAACGCGCCATCTTCTGGGGCGGCTGCGGGCTGCAATTTGCAGCGGGGGTGCCCAGAACGCTTGGGCCTCCCTGCGCTGCGGATTCCAGCCCCCAGCTGCTTAGCTGTACCTAGCTAGACATAGAAATTGCGCGGAGCCCCATGCATTTTTTTTTTTTTTTTTTTATTATTTCATGAAATTCATGAAATAATAAAAAAAAAGGGCTCCCCTATATTCTTGTGTCCGGCCAGGTACAAATAGGCACCTGGGGGTTGGGGGCAGCCCGTCGCTGCCTGCTGGATCCGGCTGGTTCCAGAAATACGGCGAAGCCCACGTGAAATTTTTTTCTGACAAATCCATAAAACAATGTAAATAAAAGGGACTGCATCTTTATTAACCCCTGGACCATGGGCGAGGGGTTAATAAAGATGCAGTCCCTTTTTTAGGATTGTTTTATTGATTTTTCAGAAAAAAAATTACATGGGCTTAGCCGTATTTCTGGAACCAGCCGGATCCAGCAGGCAGCGACGGGCTGCCCCCAACCCCCAGGTGCCTATTTGTACCTGGCCAGACACAAGAATATAGGGGAGCCCTTTTTTTTAATTATTTCATGAAATAATAAAAAAAAAATGCGTGGGGCTCCGCGCAATTTCTATGTCTAGCCAGGTACAGCTAAGCAGCTGGGGGCTGGAATCCGCAGCGCATGGAGGCCCAAGCGTTCTGGGCACCCCCCGCTGCAAATTGCAGCCCGCAGCCGCCCCAGAAGATGGCGCGTTCATTGAAGCGCCATCCTCTGGCGCTGAACCCCGCTCTTCCAGCGGCCCTGGTGGCGGTGGCACGCTGGGTAATAAAGAGGTTAGGGCCAGCTTTGTATTATCAGCTAGCCCTAAGCCCGAAATTTATGGCGGTCACGCCAATATTAGACATGACCGCCATGAATTTCTATTAAATTGTTTTAAAAAAAACACAACACAGAGAAAATTTTTTATTAGAAATAAAAAAAAAAGCCATTAGGGACTCCATCTTTAATTAAAAAAATCCTCTTCCGTCCGACGTAGTCCAAAACGCGATGTCCTCTCTGCTACATCCCTGTGCATAGATATAGATGTCTATGCACAAGGAGTGAGCAGACTGAGAACAATCTCAGCTCTGCTACACACAGGAAGAGCAGGCGGGCTCTAGGACCCTGGAGCTGCGGCAGTCAGCACAGAGCAGACAGCCGGATTCCTTACTGTGCGAGTTTCCCAGGGATTACTTGCACAGTAAACGAGTCCAATGCAAGTCAATGCCAATCCTAGTTTTGTCAGAGTCTCTGACAAAACTAGGATTGCTTCAGGCTGAAGCTTCCGAGACACATCTGCGATTTGTAAATCCCACACTACTAGCTAATACTCGCTTCCCCATTCATTAACATTGGACTCGCTAGACTCGCAACGAGTAGCGCTAGAGTCAAGCGATTTCGAGTAATTTAGGACTCGCCCATCACTAGGCCCAAGCTATACCAATGTGCCTACTTTCAGTAGACGCCGAAAAGGCCTTCGACCGTGTCAGCTGGCGATTCATGAGGGCTTCATTAACACACTTGGGCATAGCAGATACATTTCTACACAGAATCCTATCCTTATATAGTTGTCCTACGGCAAGGATTAGGGCAAACGGCGGATTGTCTACGTCGTTTCCTATTAACAACGGAACCCGGCAGGGGTGCCCATTGTCCCCTTTGATCTACGTAATTGTGATGGAACATCTTGCCAACGCTATCCGAGTCAACACGAATATTAGAGGCATAGTTTGGGATAATAAACAATACAAACTGGCGTTATATGCTAACGATTTACTTCTGTTTGTTACCCAACCCCGGATATCTTTCCCCTCCATACTTAAGGTGTTTGAAACTTTTGGCAAATTTAGTAACTTTAAAGTTAACATAACCAAAACTGAGGCTATGGACATATCCCTCCCGGAGGGAGAATGGGAACACTTAGCTACCCATTTGCTGTTTACATGGAAACTGGATTACTTAAAGTATCTGGGAGTTTTTGTACCTAACAATCCCACTGAGTGGTTTAAAACAAATTATTTGACCCTGCTTTGGAGAATGTCCAATGACCTTCAAAACTACGACAAAAGGCGGATGTCCTGGTTCGGTCGCATTAATGCGATAAAGGTGGATGTACTGACTAAGTTTTTATTCTTATTCCAGACAGTCCCAATAGAGGTTCCTGGTTATTTTTTTGATCGTTTACAATCTCTTATATCCAGGTTTATTTGGGGGGGAAGACGCCCAAGAATTAGCTTTAACACCCTTTGTCGACATAAACTTCAAGGAGGGGCTGGTTTGCCTAATTTCAGGGTATACTATAAAGCAGCCATACTGACAAGACTGATAGACTGGCAATACCATACACTGACCAAAGGGTAGAAATAGAACAGAAGAACGTCGATATTCCATTGTGGTATGTCCCTTGGCTCTGTCCTTCGGATAGACCCAAATTAGGTCCGGAAACATATATTATGTCCACAACTTTGAAAATTTTGGATTCGGAGGTTAGAAGGGGAATTTTTCCAAAGCATAAGGGACCCCTGACTCCGATTTTTGTCAATCCATCTTTCCCCCCGGCATTGCATGCAAAATCTTTCTTGAAATGGCATAAAAGAGATGCTCCTCATATGCATCAAGTTTTTGAAGGAGGAAGATTGGCGCCTGCTTCATCGTTGGCTGGATCTGGAATGGGGAGGTCCTGGCTGGAGTTTGCCCAATTACAGTCCTGGATATCCCTCCTGGGTCCTAGAGCTAGCTTTTCTGCTGACCTGACGCAATTTGAGAAGTTATTTATACAGGAAGTTCCTCCCTTACATATAATTTCCTCCATTTACTCGGCCCTAAGCCTTCGAAGCCCTGATGACAGACCTAAATTTTGGAACAGATGGGAGGCGGAGTTGGGCGACGAACTGTCCAGGGCGGAGTGGAAAAAAAAACCTGTCTTTTCACACATAAAATGTCAATGGCCTCTTTAGCGCTAGAGAGGAATTATAAAATACTGTCTAGATGGTATCAATGCCCTATTAACATACATGCGGCTTTCCACTCGGTCCCGGACGGTTGCTGGAGATGTGGGGTGGAAAAAGGCACCATGTTACACATTTGGTGGAACTGTAGTAAGATACAACCGTTCTGGAACTCGATGTTTGAGTTGTACAAAAAAGTTAGTGGGATGGAGCCCGAGAGATCTCCTCTGGTGGCCCTGTTGTCTATTCTCCCCGGAACTATAAAAGCTCAAAAAACAGACCTCCTACGTTTCTTTGTAACCGCTGCTAGATTGGTCATTGCTAAATACTGGAAGTCTGAACATACCCCTAATCTCACAGAAGGTTTAGCGGAGATGCTTAGGCTTCACAGGATGAAGGAGCTTACAGCAGAGGTCACCGGTGCCAGGGATAAATACCTACGGATATGGAGCTCGTGGGTTATCTTCCTGGATTCTTGGGACGATAGAAGCCTGCTTACAGATCAGGCAGATCGTGTGATCTGAGCCACAACATACCTGACATATATGGTGGCAATCTCAGCCAGAGGTTCTCACTGTAGTGTTCTCTCTATTTCTCTTCTTTCTTTCTTCTTCCCCCCTCCCACCTTTTTTCTTTTTTGTTTTTTCTCTATTTTTCTCCTCTTGTACTCTTCTCATGTTCACAAAGGTAAAGATAATGAAAACTATAGATATACCAAAAGTGTTCTTAGTAAATGGTAAAATTTGTAACTGATTCAGTTTGTCCTATACCCAGAATTGGTTCAGTCCTTATTTCTCTTAGATAACTTTGATATTTTTACATAGATCCGAATATAGTGTAAATATGGATTGCTTATTAGTTTCCTAGCATTGTTAATTATATCTTTGGTCAGAAAGACAGACTTCTATCTTTAACCGGTTCTTGGGTTCTATCCGGACGGCTAGATAACCACGACCAGTTGAGAAAGCTTCAAATATTCAAAGGACATTAGAGGTTCAGCTTGCCTTGAGAATATGATGTTCCTTTGATACTATGAGTTGTATTGATGCATACTTTCTTATATTAGAACTAGATGGCGGCCCGATTCTAAAGAATCGGGTAGTCTAGAATATGTATATAGTTGACATACTGTGACTGACAGAACTTGTTACGTCAACATGAGTGAACTACATATATATATATATATATATATATATATATATATATATAGCAGCACTATGGTATATGGTGGTACATTACAGCACATGTATAGCAGCACTATAGTATATGGCGGTACATTATAGTAAATGTATAGCAGCACTATAGTATATGGCAGTACATTACAGTAGATGTATAGCATTGCTATGGTATATGGCAGTACATGTATAGCAGCGCTATGGTATATGACGGTACATTACAGTACATGTATAGCAGTGCTATAGTATATGGCGGTACATTACAGTACATATATAGCAGCACTATGGTATATGGCAGTACATTATAGCACATGTATAGCAGCACTATGGTATATGGCGATACTCCGGTCCCCCACTGCTCCTGGCCCCCGGTCATCCACAGTAAAAGTAAAAAAATACTCAGTGAGGATACTCACCTGTCCGCCGGCTCACTCCACCTCGGCCTTCTAAGTCCTACAGGCCTTTAGGACCTGTCGTTGCCTGGGAAACCGATCAGCTGAGGAGGGGGAGGGGGGCAGGATTGTGTCGGGGGGCAGAATGGAGCGAGTGGGGCAGGATGGAGCGAGCGGGGCAGGATGGAGCGGGAAGGGGGGGCAGGATGGAGCGGGAAGGGGGGGCAGGATGGAGCCGGAGGGGGCAGGATGGAGCCGGGGGGAACAGGATGGAGCCGAGGGAAACAGGATGGAGCCGGGGGAAACAGGATGGAGCCGGGGGAAACAGGATGGAGCCGGGGGAAACAGAATGGAGCCGGGGGAAACAGGATGGAGCCGGGGGAACAGGATGGAGCCGGGGGGGGCAGGATGGAGCTGTAAGGGGGGGCAGGATGGAGCCGGAGGGGGCAGGATGGAGCCGGGGGGAACAGGATGGAGTCGGGGGAAACAGGATGGAGCCGGGGGGAACAGGATGGAGCCGGGGGGGGGCAGGATGGAGCGAGCGGGGCAGGATGGAGCGGGAAGGGGGGGCAGGATGGAGCTGGAGGGGGCAGGATGGAGCCGGGGGGAACAGGATGGAGCCGGGGGGGGGGCAGGATGGAGCGAGCGGGGCAGGATGGAGCGGGAAGGGGGGGCAGGATGGAGCTGGAGGGGGCAGGATGGAGCCGGGGGGAACAGGATGGAGCCGGGGGAAACAGGATGGAGCTGGGGGAAACAGAATGGAGCCGGGGAAAACAGGATGGAGCCGGGGGGAAACAGGATGGAGCCGGGGGGGGCGGGGCAGGATGGAGGCGCACGGGTAGGATAGAGCCGGCGGGGCAGGATGGAGCCGGAGGGGCAGGTGGCGCAGGATGGAGCGAGCGAGGCAGGATGGAGACGGCGGGGCAGGATGGAGACGGAGGGGCAGGATGGTGGTGGGGGGGAGGAAGGAGCAGGCGGGGCAGGATGGTGGTGGGGGTGTGGGATGGAGCCGGCAGGGCAGGATGGTGGCGGGAGGGCAGGATGGATATGGGGGGCAGGATGGAGGCGCTCCTCCTGACCCCCTCCGCTCCCCGCGGCACCCGTCTCTCTGCCCCTCCACTCCCCGCGGCCCCCCTCCCTCTGGCCCTGCACACACACACCCCCCGCTCCTTCATGGTGATAATAAAAAAAAACCCTCAGTGAGGATACTTACCCTCCGCCGGCTCGCTCCACCTGTCTTGTAGCTCCCAGGACAGGACCTGTCGTTGCCTGGGAAACCGATCAGCTGGGGGTCAGTGGGCAAAGCGGGGGTCAGTGGGCAGAGTGGGGGATCAGTGGGCAGAGCAGGGGTTAGTGGGCACAGTCATTGAGCAGAGCAGGGGTCAGTGGGCATAATCAGTAAGCAGAGCAGGGTCAGTATGCAGGAATGGGGGTGAGTGGGCAGAGCAGAGTCAGTGGGCAGAGCTGGGGTCAGTAGGCAGAGCAGGGGTCAGTGGGCATGGTTAGTAGGCAGAGGGGGGGAAGTGGGAAGAGCAGGGTCAGTGAGCAGAGCGGGGGTCAGTGGGCAGAGCGGGGGTCAGTGGGCAGAGTGGGGGGGTCAATGGGCAGAGCAGGGTCAGTGAGCAGAAGTGGGGGGTCAGTGGGCAGAGCAGGGTCAGTGGGCAGAGCAGGGTTCAGTGGGCAGAGCTGGGGTTAGTAGACACAGTGATTGGGAAGAGCAGGGGTCAGTGGGCAGAGCAGGGGTCACTGGGAAGAGCAGGGTTCAGTGGTAATAGCAGGGGTTAGTGGGCACAGCCAGTGGGCACAGCAGGGGTCAGTGGGCAGAGCAGGGGTTAGTGGGCAGAGCGGCAGTCAGTGGGCACAGTCAGTGGGCAGAGAAGGGACAGTGGGTAGAGCATGGGTCAGTGGGCACGGTCAGTTGGCAGAGCAGGGGTCAGTGGGCATGGTCAAAGGGCAGAGTGGGGGGTCAGTGAACAGAGGGTGATCAGTGGGCAGAGCAGGGTCAGTGGGCAAAGCAGGGGTCAGTGGGCAGAGCGGGGGTCAGTGGGCAGAGCGGGGGTCAGTGGGCAGAGCAGGGTCAGTGGGCAGTGTGAGGGGTCAGTGGGCAGAGCATGGTGAGTGGGCAGTGTGAGGGGTGAGTGGGCAGAGCATGGTCAGTGGGCAGAGCGTGGGTCAGTGGGCAGCGCGGGTGGATTAGTAGGCAGAGGAGGGTAGATCGGGACAGGACCTTTGATGACGTCACGGTCATGTGATCTGTGACTCCACCCATCATCGTGACGTCATCAGAGGTCCTGAAGCACCAGGAAAAGTGCAGCGGCGGCCAGCTTGAGGGAGCTGTGGTAAGAGGCACGGTGGGGGGGGGGGGGAAAGACCGGACAGAGGAGGGGGGCTGTGTTGACAGGCTGGGGGTGAGCGGACAGTGGAGGGGGACCGGACAGTGGAGGGGGGCTATGGTGAGAAGCAGGGGGGTGATCGGACAGTGGAGGGGGGCTATGGTGAGAGGCAGGGGGGTGATCGGAGAGTGAAGGGGGGCTATGGTGAGAGGCAGGGGGGTGATCGGACAGTGGAGGGGGGCTATGGTGAGAGGCAGGGGGGTGATCTCGGGGGTCTGGTGGCGGGATCCATATTGGATCACCCTGAGCGGGTGTAGTGCCCAAGCCATTTCCGTCGTGTGCCGTCATTTTTGTCCCTTGAAGACGGAAGTGGCTTCGGCTTTGATATATATGATATTATGTTAGTTGCTGAAATACGTTGACTGTATATGGAGACAGTAAGTTGTAATGTCATTTTGATGAGTTCTTATTGTTCTTTTTCTTTTCATCCAATAAAACAAAGATTGAACATAAAATTCCAGCAGAGCATTGTAAGAAACTCATTGATGGTTACCGGAAGCGGTTGATCGCAGTTATTTTGGCTAAAGGTTGTGCAACCAAGTATTAGGCCGAGGGTGCCAATACTTTTGTCCGGCCCATTTTTGGAGTTTTGTGTGAAATGATCAATGTTTTGCTTTTTGCTTCATTCTCTTTTGTGTTTTTTTCATTGAAGACAAATTAAATGAAGATAATAATACCAAAGAATTTGTGATTGCAATCATTTTCAGGAAGAAACTGAGTATTATCTGACAGAATTGCAGAGGTGTCAATACTTTTGGCCACAACTTTATATGAACCTGATAGTAAAAACTTGATTCCAGCTCACTCAGTTGCTCTATGCTCATCCACCTGGAGCTAAGACACCGGCCTTGCCCTGGCCTCACATCTTATATATAAAACCCGAAGGCCACATCCGGAAAAGGCCACGCCTACTTCCGTGATGGTCGTCGCCCAGGCTCATCCAGTGCACTGTAGCCTGGCTGCCCCCTGCTACAGGCAGCGGCACAGAAACGTTCCGACCTCGGAAGTTCCGTGTGCCCTGCAGCCTCTCCCCTCCACCCTCTGCCATTGCTGTCTGCCCAGAGGCCGCCCCTCATGTATCATGTCCTCAGCCCCTGCTCCACACATCAGTACACTGTCAGGAGGAGAAGCCCGGCAGTGCAGGGGTTACAGCCGAGCCTCCAGTGTGTGCGGCCGGCTCCTCCCCGCTCTCCGCACACACATTCCCCGGGTGCCCGGGCAGTGAGGAGGTGGCAGCGGCAGCACATGGCAGCCGGGGGGGGTAGCTGCACTGACAGGAGGCGGCTGACACCCGGGATCATGCTGCACAGCGCAGTCTCCACGCCCGCCTTCTCCACAGCTCCGCACTGCTGACACCGGGGGACACCGCGCTCAGCACCGGGGACATGAGGGGCAGCAGCACCGGGAGGGGACGCAGAGGTGAGAGCCGGGCTGCAAGGGATTAACAGGTCCTCTGCGTATTCTGCCCCCTGTCCTCTGCCCCCTGTCCTCTGCGTCCTTTGCCCCCTGCCCCCTCCGTGTCCTCTGCCCCCTCTGTGTCCTCTGCCCCGTGTCCTCTGCCCCCTGTCCTCTGCCCCCTCTGTGTCCTCTGCCCCTGTCCTCTGCCCCCTCTCTGTCCTCTGCCCCCTGTCCTCTGCCCCCTCTGTGCCCTCTGCCCCCTGTCCTCTGCGTCCTCTGTGTCCTCTGCCCCTTCTCTGCGTCCTCTGCCCCCTGTCCTCTGCCCCCTCGTCCTCTGCCCCTCTGTGTCCTCTGCTCCTCTGCCCCTGTCCTCTGCGTCCTTCTGCCCCTCTGTGTCCTCTGCCCCTGTCCTCTGCCGTCCTCTGCCCCCTGTCCTCTGCGTCCTCTGCCCTCTGTGTCCTCTGACCCCCTGTCCTCTGCCCGCTCTGGTCCTCTGCCCCCTGTCCCTGCCCCCTGTGTCCTCTGCCCCCGGTCCTTGCCCTGTCCTCTGCCCCTCTTGTCCTCTGCCCCCTCGTGTCCTCTGCCCCCTCTTGCTCCTCTGCCCCCTCTGTGTCCTCTGCCCCCCTGTCCTCTGCCCCTGTCCTTGCCTGCCCTGTCCTCTGCCCCCTCTGTGTCCTCTGCTCTGCCCCTGTCCTCTGCCCTGTCCTCTGCCCCTCTGTCTCTGCCCCCTGTCCTCTGCCCTCTGTCCTCTGCCCCTCTGGTCCTCTGCCCCTCTGTGTCTTGCTCCTCTCGCCCCTCTGTGTCCTCTGCCCCCTGTCCCTCTGCGTCCTCCTCTGCCCCTGTCCTCTGCGTCCTCTGCCCCTCTGTGTCCTCTGCCCCCTGTCCTCTGCCCCTGTCCTCTGCGTCCTCTGCCCCCTCTGTGTCCTCTGCCCCCTGTCCTCTGCCCCCTGTCCTCTGCCCCCTGTCCTCTGCCCTCTGTCCTCTGCCCCTCTGTGTCCTCTGCCCCCTCTGTGTCCTCTGCCCCCTCTGTGTCCTCTGCCCCCTGTCCTCTGCCCCCCTGTCCTCTGCCCCCTGTCCTCTGCCCCTCTGGTCCTCTGCCCTCTGTCCTCTGCTGCTCCTCTGCCCCCTCTGTGTCCTCTGCCCCCTGCCTCTGGTCCTCTGCCCCTCTGTCCTCTGCTCCTCTGCCCCTCTGCTCCTCTGCCCTCTGGTCCTCTGCCCCTCCTCTGGTCCTCTGCCTCCTCTGTCCTCTGCGTCCTCTGCCCCCTGTCCTCTGCCCCTGTCCTCTGCCCCTGTCCTCTGCCCCCTGTCCTCTGCCCCCGTCCTCTGCCCTCCTCTGTCCCCTGCTGCTCCTCTGCCCCCTCTGTGTCCTCTGCCCCCTCTGGTCCTCTGCCCCCTCGTCCTCTGCCCTCTGTGTCCTCTGCCGCCTCTTGCTCTCTGGTCCTCTGCCCCCTCTGGTCCTTGCCTCCTCTGCCCCCTCGTCCTCTGCCCCTCTGCCCTCTGCCTGCCTCTGCCCCTGTCTGCTGCTCTCCTGCCCCCTCTGGTCCCTCTGCCTGCCCCCTTGGTCCTTCTGCCCCCCTGGTCCTCTGCCCCTCTGGTCCTCTGCTGCTCCTCTGGTCCTCTGCCCCCTCTGCTCCTCTGCCCTCTGCTGTCCTCTGCCCCTCTGTCCTCTGCCTGCCCTCTGTCCCTCTGCTCCTTCCTCTGCCCTCTGTCTGTCCTCTGCCCCCTCTGTCCTCTGCCCCTCTGTCTCTGCCCTCTGTCCTCTGCCCCCTCGTTCCTCTGCCCCCTGTCTGTCCTCTGCCCTGTCTCTCCTCCCTCTGTGTGTCTTCTCCGCCCCGTCCCTCTGCCTCTCGCCCCCTGTGTCTCTGCCCCCTCTGTGTCTCTGCTGCCTCCTCCCCTCTGCTGCCCCCTCTGTCCCCCTCTGTGCTCCTCTGCCCTCGTGTCCTCTCCCCTGTCCTCTGCGTCCTCTGCCCCTCTGTGTGCTCCTCTGCCCGCCTCTGCGTCCTCCTTGGCGTCCTCTCCCCCTCGTCTCCCTGCCCCCTGTCCTCTGCCCCTCTGCTCCTCTGCTCCCCTCTGCCCTCTGTCCCCTCTCCCCCTCTCCCCCTTGCTCCTGTGACTGCCCCCTGTCCTCTCTGCTCCTCTGCCCCCCTCCTCTGGTCCTCTGCCCCCTCTTGGTCCTCTGCCCCCCTCTGCTCCTCTGCCCCTCTCCGTCCTGCCGTCCTCTGTGTCCTCCTGCCCCCTCTGGTCCTCTGCCCCCTCGTCCTCGCGTCCTCTGCGTCCTCTTGTTCCTCTGCCCTCTGCCCCTCTGCGCCTCTGCCCCCTCTGCGTCCTCTCCTCCTGCTCCTCTGCGTCTCTGCTCGTCCTCTGCCCCCCTCTGCGTCCTCTGCCCCCTCTGCGTCCTCTGCCCCTCTGTGTCCTCTGCCCCCTCTGTCCTCTGCCCCTCTGTTCCTCTGCCCCCTCTGGTCCTCTGCCCCCTCTGCGTCCTCTGCCTCCCTCTCTCTGCTGCTCCTCTGCCGTCCCTGTCCTCTGCCGTCCTCTGCTGTCCTCTGCCCCTCTGTGTCCTCTGCCTCCTGTCCTCCTGCCCCTCTGCCCTCTGCTCTCTGCCCTCCTCTGCCCCCTGTCTCTGCCCCTCCTGTGTCCTCTGCCCCTCTGTGTCCTCTGCCCTGTCCTCTGCGTCTCTGCCCCTCTGTGTCTTCTGCCCCCTGTCCTCTGCCCCCTGTCCTCTGCTCCTCTGCCCCTCTGTGTCCTCTGCCCCCTGTCCTCTGCCCCCCTGTGTCCTCTGCCCCCTGTCCTCTGCCCCCTGTCCTGCCCCTCTGTGTCCTCTGCCCCTGTCCTCTGCCCCCTGTCCTCTGCGTCCTCTGCCCCCTCTGTGTCCTCTTCCCCTGTCCTCTGCGTCCTCTGCCCCTTCTGTGTCCTCTTCCCCCTGTCCTCTGCCTCTTCTGCGTCCTCTGCCCCCTGTCCTCTGCCCCTCTGTGTCCTCTGCCCCCTGTCCTCTGCCCCTCTGCCCCTCTGCGTCCTCTGCCCCCTCTGCGTCCTCTGCCCCTCTGCATCCTCTGCCCCCTCTGCGTCCTCTGCCCCCTCTGCGTCCCTCCCCCTCTGCGTCCTCTGCCCCCTCTGCGTCCTCTGTGTCCTCTGCGTCCTCTGCCCCCTGTCCACTGCGTCCTCTGCCCCCTGTCCTCTGCGTCCTCTGCCCCCTGTCCTCTGCGTCCTCTGCCCCCTGTCCTCTGCGTCCTCTGCCCCCTGTCCTCTGCGTCCTCTGCCCCTGTCCTCTGCGTCCTCTGCCCCCTGTACTCTGGGTCCTCTGCCCCCTGTCCTCTGCGTCCTCTGCCCCCTGTCCTCTGCGTCCTCTGCCCCCTGTCCTCTGCGTCCTCTGCCCCCTGTCCTCTGCGTCCTCTGCCCCCTGTCCTCTGCGTCCTCTGCCCCCTGTCCTCTGCCCCCTGTCCTCTGCCCAGCCGCCTCTGCCCCCTGTCCTCTGCCCACGCCGCTGCGCTGACCAATCTCACCGCACTCACTGCTAACCACTGAGCCACCGCACTCACTGCTAACCACTGAGCCACCGCACTCACTGCTAACCACTGAGCCACCGCACTCACTGCTAACCACTGAGCCACCGTATACTGTGCTACCCACAGAGCCGCCTGTATACACACAATTCATTTCACCGCACTCCCGTAACTATTAGTAAATAAACTATATATGGATTCTAGACTACCCGATTCTTTAGAATCGGGCCGCCATCTAGTCAAGAATAATAGTGAAAAAAGAGTACAAAAAGAAAAATTTACATGGTTGACATCACCCAGTCGGCGCTTTTGATTGCACTAAGCCGTCTTACTCATCTTACTTAGTGCAGTCGGAACGTGACCATGTAAATGTTTCTTTTGTATGCACTTTACTTTCTTTTGAAAAATGAAAAGAAAAGAATAATCCAGTCCTGTTGAGCCGGGCCTCAATTTTTCTATAATTCTTGATATGGACCTGATATGCCTTTTCACTTACCAAAATCCCACAATGTCTGTCCTCTACCTCATTCTTCTTCTCAGCTCAATTTCTAATTCTGAACATGGACAAAACAGAATTCATCATCTACCCCCATCTCACTCTACTCCTCCACTAGACCTATCCATCAAAGTGAATGGCTGCCACTCTACCCCTTCACTAGACCTATCCATCAAAGTGAATGGCTGCCACTCTACTCCTCCACTAGACCTATCCATCAAAGTGAATGGCTGCCACTCTACTCCTCCACTAGACCTATCCATCAAAGTGAATGGTTGCCACTCTACTCCTCCACTAGACCTATCCATCAAAGTGAATAGCTGCCACTCTACTCCTCCACTAGACCTATCCATCAAAGTGAATGGCTGCCACTCTACTCCTCCACTAGATCTATCCATCAAAGTGAATGGCTGCCACTCTACTCCTCCACTAGATCTATCCATCAAAGTGAATGGCTGCCACTCTACTCCTCCACTAGACCTATCCATCAAAGTGAATGGCTGCCACTCTACCCCTTCACTAGACCTATCCATCAAAGTGAATGGCTGCCACTCTACTCCTCCACTAGACCTATCCATCAAAGTGAATGGCTGCCACTCTACTCCTCCACTAGACCTATCCATCAAAGTGAATAGTTGCCACTCTACTCCTCCACTAGACCTATCCATCAAAGTGAATAGCTGCCACTCTACTCCTCCACTAGACCTATCCATCAAAGTGAATGGCTGCCACTCTACTCCTCCACTAGATCTATCTATCAAAGTGAATGGCTGCCACTCTACTCCTCCACTAGATCTATCCATCAAAGTGAATGGCTGCCACTCTACTCCTCCACTGGACCTATCCATCAAAGTGAATGGCTGCCACTCTACCCCTCCACTAGACCTATCCATCAAAGTGAATGGCTGCCACTCTACCCCTCCACTAGACCTATCCATCAAAGTGAATGGCTGCCACTCTACTCCTCCACTAGACCTATCCATCAAAGTGAATGGCTGCCACTCTACTCCTCTACTAGATCTATCCATCAAAGTGAATGGCTGCCACTCTACTCCTCCACTAGATCTATCCATCAAAGTGAATGGCTGCCACTCTACTCCTCCACTATACCTATCCATCAAAGTGAATGGCTGCCACTCTACTCCTCTACTAGATCTATCCATCAAAGTGAATGGCTGCCACTCTACTCCTCCACTAGATCTATCCATCAAAGTGAATGGCTGCCACTCTACTCCTCCACTAGATCTATCCATCAAAGTGAATGTCTGCCACTTTACTCCTCCACTAGACCTATCCATCAAAGTGAATGTTTGCCACTCTACTCCTCCACTAGATCTATCCATCAAAGTGAATGGCTGCCACTTTACTCCTCCACTAGACCTATCCATCAAAGTGAATGGCTGCCACTCTACTCCTCCACTAGACCTATCCATCAAAGTGAATGGCTGCCACTCTACTCCTCTACTAGATCTATCCATAAAAGTGAATGGCTGCCACTCTACCGTATGGATTACTGCAACTTCCTATTCTCCAGTCTTGCTTCTAAATCTCTTGCACCCCTCCAATCTACCCTAAACACTTGTAATACTTTTTTAGGACATTGAAGAATCTGATAGCATAAGACAATGACCAAACAGAAACAGGTTATGGTTCAAAACTACTTTGTACACCAATAAACAAGCTAAACGCAATTTAGAAAATAATATAAAACCAAGGCGTGGCCGGCAGCGGAGTCCAGAGAGTACACAATTCTATTAAGTGCAGGGTCAATACAGGAAAGTATTTAGATCCTTGTTCACACAGTTCACATTGAGCGAGGCCAACTTATGGTTTTCGTCCTAGTACATAGTTCACATTCATCGTAGCTTAGTTAATGTACAGTCCAAGAAACAAGTTCACATGGAAATCTAAGTCCCGAACTTAAAGTGTAAATGTCAGTTAATTTAAAAAAAAAATAAAACAATACTGCACTGGTTGTTAATGATGAGTCACATAACAGCTAAGATAATGTTTTTTTGTACCATATGACTTATTTTCTCACTTCTTTCTGTGCTCTTTTAAAAACTGCATTTTATGGCTCTGTGAGCATTGTCTGCAGTTGCTAGAGAGCAATGCAATGTGTATTTTCACAATTTTTAAGAGCAGACTGATAGTGAACTGTGTAGGGAGCCAGCAGACAAGGGGTTAGCAGAAATTCTGACCGAGTTGTGTGGAGCCAGATGACAGATCTTTCCTTTGCACAAACTTCTGAGGAATTTGCCCTGATCCCGACACTCTCTGACTCCCAACACTCTCTGACGTTGCTTAGCAACTGTGCTATCAGGCTTAGCTAATCTGATATATTGTTTCCTCTTGAGCTGCAGTCAGCAGTGTAGGCCAAGCACCTTTTACCCTTATATGGATACATACCCCGTAATCACTAAAGATGGATCTGACTGATAACAAACATATGTCTGTTTCACACACAGTGCAGTGGGGACACCTTGTGGAAGGTTGATGAATGGCTTTAAACCAGAATATTTTAATGAAGTGTAATAAAAAAGTTTATTAAAATCACTTGCTCTATATTATTATTATTATTATTATTATTATTATTATTATTATTATATAAATAATTAAACGGCAGTTATGCTTTAAACTATGCAGTGCAGTTTATAGATATAGTCCTGGACAGTCCTGGATAATACACTGCAACAAACACAACAAAAGAACACAGTTTAAAAGGCTTGCATGAGACACAGCAGTCTGTACAGTGCTGCAGCAGGTAGATTCCTGGAAAGCACATTATAGCTGTCGTAGTCTAGGATAGCACAGAGCATGTAACTGCCAAGCAGGAATGCAAAGTTTGTCTAGTAAGCAGAAGCTAGTGATTAAACAATTAAACAGCTGAGCAAGAGAAGAAGCAAAGTACTCAAGAACTGGTCAGGAAAACAGACTGAACATATAAAGCAGGAAGGGTAGGAAACACATAGACATGGTGAAACCACAAACTCCATCTTAACAAAGGGCGAGGAACCACTGAAGGTAGCCTGAAAAAGCAGGAGAACCTGACAACTTTGCAGATTGACTACTCTACCTGTCTCCCTACTTTACTTCAGCCTCTCCTCTATGACAAGCCCTTCAATGGCTCCCCATTTCCCAGAGACTCAACATCAAAACTCTGTCCATAACTTACCAAGCCATCTGCAACCCCTCTGTACATTTGAAACATAGTTTCCCAGTACTTACCTACACACAAACTTTAAAACTTACAACATTTCCTTTTCCTCTCCTTATTTATCTCCCATTCCCACAACCCCATACAAGAATACTCCCATGCATTCCCCATACTCTGAAACTCTACTAGAGAAGAGCAAATTTTTCCCAATTTGCGACTGGATACTCAAACAACTTCCTAAAAAAAATCGCCAAGTAAACCTTTGATCTTGAAAAAATTATGAAATTTAAGGCTGGCTTCACACCGCGGCAAGATCCGATCCGGGACTGTCAGGGTGAATCTGACAGCCCCAGACCGAATCAGCACGCAGAACCAGAGGGCTAATATGCCCTCCGGTCTGGTGTGCAGCCTGACGCAGCTGCCGCTGCTGATGGTTCAGCACCGTTGCTCGCAGGGAGCTAGCCGCGGTCCTGAAATAACAGCGGCGTGTAGTTGCCGGTATCCGGTTCCCGGATCCTCCCGGATCCTCCCAGATCAGGGAAATCCCGGGGCCCCATAGGCTCCTATGTTAGGGAGCGCCGGATTGCCCCGGATCCGGAAGAAATCCGGGAGGATTCCAGGAGAATACGGGAGACGCCAATTTGGTGAGATTTTTCTCCCCGAACACAAAAACATTGCAAGCAACGTTTTTGTGTCTGGGAGAAAAATCTGAATTCTCCCGGATTCTTCCGGAGACATGGAAACCGGATGGCAGATAGCTGCCATCTGGCTCCATCCAGCCCCATAGGATACTATGGGGCCAAAATCCGGTCCGGGGCTATCTAGTTTACACCGGACAGCCCCGTATTGGATCTTGCCACAGTGTGAAGCCAGCCTAAAATGGTTTTAAAAACTATCCCTGATTGTTTGGGGCCAAAACACTTACCGGAAGAACAGCTGGCTGGGAGCAACACTGGGTCTTCCGGCTTGTGTTAGGTTGTAGAATTTTTTGCACCTTTAAAATGATTTTTTTAAACTTTCTGGAGTTTGCAGATGTTTTGACACCTGCAGGATGTGATTTTTTTGAAACAGTGTCAGATGTGGCAGCAGCTGCGGAGTCCAGGAGCCTTACAATGTTTCTTAACCCCTTCCCGACCTATGACGCAGGAGGACGTCATGGGCCGGTAATGGGTGTTTGATGTGAGCTCCGGCGCGGAGCTCACATCAAAGCCCCGACATCTCAGCTGATCTCATCAGCTGAAATGTCAGGGTAACAGCACCGATCGGATCCCGGATCTGATCGGCACTGTTAACCCCTTGGATCCCATTGTCAATCACTGACAGCGGGATCCAAGGCGACCGCGGTAGGGAACGCGCTGTTTCCCGCCTGCTCCGGAGATCCCGCGATAGTATAGCCATTTTTTTTAGTCACCACAACATTGCTATAAGATGCAACAACGGGTGATCAAAACTGCAGATCCCCCCAGAAATGGGATCATTAGAAATGTTGGCTCAAGACGCAAAAAATAAGCCATCACCCAGCCCCAGATCCCGAAAAATGAGGGAGCTACGATTCACAGAACATGGCGCAAAAAGTCAGTTTGTTTTTTGTTTTTTTTTAAATTCTGAATTTTTTTTCACCACCTAGATGCCAGTAAAGGTAACATGTTGGGTGTCTACAAACTCGTACTGACCCGATGCATCACTCAGTGATGCCGGTTTTACCATATAGTGAACATGGCAACTAAAATACCCAAAAATTTCACTGCATTTACAATATTTTTTTGCAATTTCCCTGTACACTATATGGTAAAATAAATGATTGCATATGAAAGTACAACTCGTCCCGCAAAAAACAAGCCGTCATATGTCTATATTGACGGAAAAATAAAAAAGGTTATGGCTCTTGGAAGCAGGGGAGCAAAAAACGAAAATGAAAAATGAAAAATTCCAAGGTCATGAAGGGGTTAAACATCCAATTAAGAGAGCTTTATTTATTCATTTATTTAAACGTTTTTTATTTAATTATTTATTTTTATTAGTATTATTATATATATTTTTTTTTGGGGGGGGAGGGCAAACCTTTTATTATTGCAGAGGGGCAGCAGCATATGAGGTCACCTCCTCTAAACCTTTTTATTAGTAATTCAGATAAAAATATCATATGTCCATTATTTTGTGCTCTGTCTGACCTGAGGTGAACCTGACTGTGTCGTCATCGCACTCACAGTGGTATCAGAAAATCAATCAGTTTCTGGTCCCACCATGATAAGATGTCACATGGGTCATGGATGGTTTATGTAGGAGTAATGTAGATGGCAACAATGATTGTGTTTGTGTTCTTTTTCCAAATAAATCATTTTTCATGGTAAGGTGTAATATTTAAGAATTACTTAGAGGTTCCAGATGGTGGGGTCTAACATTGGCCCGACATTATGAACCTCGGGATTAGTGGCAGCTAACAATGCATAGTTCACATTAACCCCTTTATTACCCAGTTTGCCATCGGCATCGGGGCAACTGGAAGAGTCGGGTACAGAGCCAAAAAATGTTGCGTCTATGAATTTGAAATTTTCTGGGGCGAATGTGTGCTGCAACTCACAGTGTGGGGGCTCAGAACACTTGGGCTTTTCCACGTTGAGGATTCCAGCCCCTAGCCGTCTAGTTGTACCTGAGTGGCAACCAAAAGTATGGTAAAGCCCAATGTAATTTTTTTTTAATTAATTTCAAGAAATATTAAAAAAAAAAAAAAAGCTGCTCCCCTGCAATTTTTTTATCACCAACCAGGTAAAACTAGGCGTATGGGGGTTGGTAGTAGCCCGTACCTGCCTGTTGTACCTGTGCTGGTGACCAATAATACAGCAAATCCTCATGTCATCAGCGCAAAATACTCCTAAACTCCACACTAAACATACAGCAAATAAGCACTGTGTGAATGCTGTTACATATTTGGTACGTATTTAGGAACTAACATTGAGGTATTCATGTAGGAATTTTCCTCAGAAGAAGGAATTGTGCTCTATCTTATTCTGTAAAAGCATTAATGAAAATGTAAGTGCACATGCTTATACTATGGGCAGAGTTGCAGCAACCATTGGACAAGTTGAGCTGGTTGCTCAGGCGGCATTATACTAGGGGAGCGTCAATGCGGCAGGGGGGCGGAGCCCTGCATACAGCGGGTTAGCGACTGCTATGGTGTGCGCGGCTTGCCTCTGCCTGCAATCACCAGGTATTAAACATACTGACTCAGGTTATGGAGAGTTTCCAACCCAATGATTTTGAGCACAAGTTTAGCTGCTTTTTCATAAAGATGCTTTTATTAATTCATCAAAGGTAAAATTGCAGGTACAAAGTGCTCAGACATATAAAAAGAGTTACATATGGATCTGGATTACAAGGACAATAAGGGGTAAGGATCTTCTTGCCTCCAACTACAGGACCTAATTATGGTAGCAGTTTCCAACAATAACCATTGTGCCGTCTTAGTTTAAATAGGGCCAAGAGCTGCAGTTTCTAGTGTAGGGGGTACAGAGGGTTGAAAGCCATGTTAACCGCTAACACAATATACTGTCTATTGTTGCTACCCATTAAACATTATAATAGCTACATGGTAATTGAGTCCAGCTTACCCATATCGGTACCAGAGGTGGAGATGACCACTAGGGGACGCCCCAACGCGTTTCCCTGATGCTTCCTCAGGGGGCATGTTTGGCCATGTCTCCTGTGTCCCTATATACCCCCCCGCACCTCCTCTCGCCACCTGCCTCTAATTCGTGCTGCTCCACGCCGCAAATGAGCGGCCGCGCCATCCCGAGCCGCGGCTTCCGGTCTTCACACACAGGAAGTGCGTCAATTGACGCTCCTTCCTGTGTTACTGAAGCCTTCCACCGCAGTCCGAGGCAGCCCGACCGCGCATGCGCGGACCGCAGACACCATTTTGGAAGAGGGCAAAATTGCCCTACTCTCTCATATGTACTACCCGGATTAGGAGACCAATTTAGGTAAATAATATATTGTTGTGACCTTACTTGGTGACCCTGAGATAAAGGTTGAATAGACATTGTACGACCCTACTGTCATTTTTAGTGACCCGGAATACACCCCATACATGAATTCGTCTCTTAACTTCTATACAAGGATACCATATAGGCATAACATCTTAAGACACACAGAGTTGTACATATACAGAAAAGGTATTCATATATGCCGTTCTCGTTATCCATATATTCAGATGTCCTCCTTCATATAGCCATCACTAAGGGCGATGCAGGTTGTAATGTCCTGGCGCCACCGTAAAGGTCCACCTCGAAGTGCCATCCAGATAATAAAGTGCGGGTGTAGAATGGGGGAGGGGGAGGATACAGAACAACTAAAAACACGAACAAACAATAAAAAACAGTTAAAACCATATTAAGAAAAAACCAAAAGGAACCCTCAGGAAAAAACTGGGGGTCCACAGCATAGTCAATGGCTCAGATCATGCATATACTGTCAATCAGAAAACAAGAACATGTATCCCTATTGTGGATGGGATATAAATCCTCCTCCAATTTTAGAGGTAGATCACATCCACACCCTTCTAACAGGGAACTTAGTATTTCATCTCAAAAGTCAGAGATACGACACAAAACTCAGTTTCTCATTCAGGCCATCTGGGGACTGGGTCCCCAGACGGACTATCCATTGGCATTCCCTCCTTGCAAGAGCTTTTTTATAGTCTCCCCCTCTCGCTCCCAAATGACACACGTCTATAGCTTTAAATTTTAAATTGGTTGGGTCACAGCCATGTTTAGATTTAAAATGGCGGGGTAAGGTTTTTAGCTTAGGATCGCTAGATTCCATTTTCTTAGCCGCCTCTATGTCCCGGATGTGCTCCCTTACCCTAACACGAAACTCTCGAGAGGTAAGGCCAATGTAAATCAAACCACAGGGACATGTGGCGTGGTATATCACATTCTTTGTGGTACATGTCAGGTAGTGTCGAATATCATACAGCCGATCACTATTGGCTGCTCTAAAAGTCCTTGTCCTTTCCGTATTACGACACGCCAGACATGAACCACATGGATAGAATCCCAGCGTTCTCCTCACCCCACTCACTACTGGTTTTGATTCCCTCGCATAATGACTATGTACCAACATGTCTTTTAGGCTATTACTCCTTCTCGCAGTTAGCAGTGGTCTTTCCGTGATGACATCACTTAATCCTGGTACTAGTTTCAGAATCCCCCAGTGTCTCCCTAGGATCCCCCTAATCCTGTTCCACTTATCATTGTAGGTTGTTATAAAACGAACCATCTGGGTTCCTTGATTTCCCCTTCTCTCTTTTTGTCGGTCACTCCCCAACAGAAGGGTATTTCTATCCCTCCTCTTGGCCTCTGTGTACCCCCGCTTAATGCAACGCTTGCTGTAGCCCCTCGCCAGAAAACGATCTCTTAGATCCTTAGCCTGTCCCTCAAAGAAAGTATCCGTTGAACATACTCTCCTGGCTCGTAGATATTGACCCACTGGGATCGCCGAGATCGTTGCCGGAGTGTGAGCCGAGGAAGCGTGCAGTAATGCGTTTA
Source organism: Allobates femoralis (assembly GCA_033576535.1). NCBI lineage: Eukaryota > Metazoa > Chordata > Amphibia > Anura > Aromobatidae > Allobates > Allobates femoralis. The sequence goes on from JARQOC010000003.1 coordinate 18,375,098, forward strand.
CTGATGTAACTTTTCTGTACATATCAGTTTGTATAGATCCGTCGGGGTGGATGTAGAGTTTAATATCTAAAAAGTCCACCGACGATGTGTGATGTGTGTAAGTTAGTCTTATATTATACTAGTAAAAAGGCCCGATGCAATTGCATCGGGAGCAGGGTGAAATAAATTGTGTGTATACAGGCGGGTCAGTGGGTAGCAGAGTATACAGGCGGGTCTGTGGGTAGCAGAGTATACAGGCGGGTTTGTGGGTAGCAGATTATACAGGCCGCTGTGTGGGTAGCAGAGTATAGAGAAGGCTCTGTGGGTAGCAGAGTATACAGGCGGGTCTGTGGGTAGCGGAGTATACAGGCGGGTTTGTGGGTAGCAGATTATACAGGCCGCTGTGTGGGTAGCAGAGTATAGAGAAGGCTCTGTGGGTAGCAGATTGTACAGGTGGCTCTGTGGGTAGCAGATTGTACAGGTGGCTCTGTGGGTAGCAGATTGTACAGGTGGCTCTGTGGGTAGCAGATTGTACAGGTGGCTCTGTGGGTAGCAGAGTATACAGGCGGCTCTGTGGATAGCAGAGTATAGAGGCGGCTCTGTGAGTAGCAGAGTATACAGGCGGCTCTGTGGGTAGCAGAGTATTGAGGCGGCTCTGTGGGTAGCAGAGTATTGAGGCGGCTGTATGGGTAGCAGAGTTTACAGGCGGCTGTATGGGTAGCAGAGTATAGAGGCGGCTGTGTGGGTAGCAGAGTATAGAGGCGGCTCTGTGCGTAGCAGAGTATACAGGCGGCTCTGTGGGTAGCAGAGTATACAGGCGGCTCTGTGGGTAGCAGAGTATAGAGGCGGCTCTGTGGGTAGCAGAGTATAGAAAGGGGTCTGTGGGTAGCAGAGTATACAGGCGTCTGTGGTGGTGGCAGAGTATACAGGCGGCTGTGGTGGTGGCAGAGTATACAGATGTCTGTGGTGGTGGCAGAGTGTACAGGCGTGTGTGGTGGCGGCAGAGTATAGAGGCGTCTGTGGTGGTGGCAGAGTATACAGGCATCTGTGGTGGTGGCATCAGAGTATACAGGCATGTGTGGTGGTGGCGGCAGAGTATACAGGCGTGTGTGGTGGTGGCGGCAGAGTATACAGGCGTGTGTGGTGGTGGGGGCAGAGCATACAGGCGTGTGTGGTGGTGGGGGCAGAGCATACAGGTGTCTGTGGTGGTGGCGGCAGAGTATACAGGTGTCTGTGGTGGTGGCAGAGTATACAGGCGTCTGTGGTGGCGGCAGAGTATACAGGCATGTGTGGTGGTGGCGGCAGAGTATAGAGGCATCTGTGGTGGTCGCGGCAGAGTAACAGGCATCTGTGGTGGTGGCAGAGTATATATGCGTGTGTGGTGGTGGTGGCAGAGTATACAGGTGTCTGTGGTGGTGGCAGAGTATACAGGCGTGTGTGGCGGCGCTCCAGCAAGGCAGGGGTTAAAAAAAATAAAAAAATATTATGCTCACATGACCCCGAGCCCCCGCCGTCTTCCTCCAGGCTCCCGGTGGCTCCCGCAGGCTCCCGATGCCTGCAGAGCTCTTCTACAGCAGTTCAGGACCTGCGGTGATGTCAGAGTGACGTGACCCGCGGTTACCATGGAGTAAGCTGGTGTCACGTGACTCTGACATCACCGCAGGTCCTGTACTGGTGTAGAAGAGCTCTGCAGGCACCGGGAGGCTGGAGGAAGACGGCGGGGGCTCGGGGAGAGGTGAGAATTTTTTTTTTTTTATTTACAGTGGTGCGGCTGCGGCTCGCGATGACGCTGCGCGTCATCGCTCGGAGTGCCGCAAAGCATCTTGGGATTGGGCTACAGTGCCCGAATCCCAAAACTGGCGATTATATAAGTATATATATATATATATATATACAGGACAGGGGTTATGGCACTCTGCAGTGTATATATATATATATATATATATATATATATACACAGGACAGGGGTTATGGCACTCTGCAGTGTATATATATATATATATATATACACATGACAGGGGTTATGGCACTCTGCAGTGTATATATATATATATATATATACACAGGACAGGGGTTATGGCACTCTGCAGTATATATATATATATATATATATATATACACAGGACAGGGGTTATGGCACTCTGCAGTGTATATATATATATATATATATACACAGGACAGGGGTTATGGCACTCTGCAGTGTATATATATATATATATATATATATATATATATAGACAGGTTTTTGGATGTGCCGTCCTCTTGCCTCTGTGGGCCGTGAGCGGCGGGGAGCCGGTGTGTGTTAGAGGGGATGAGGAGCGGTGACTGAGGCTGGTGAGCACAGTCTGGGGGCAGGGTGTACCTGGGAGGATCGTGTACCGGGTGCTGTATGGCCGCTGCGGGGAGCGGCGAGAGGAGGACGTGACTGGCTGCCGGGGCGTGTCAGTATTTGCAGGCTGACACGCCCCTCTCACTCCCATTGGCGGGCGGCGGCAACAGGAGGATGTGAGTGGCTGCTGTCACCCGCCCACAACCCACAGCCCCTACACCGCAAGTCGGACAGCACCGAGGCGCCAGCGGTGAGAGGGGCGAGGGGTGAGGGGCGGAAGGCACCGCCGGCATCCGGGCAGCGTCGGGCTTGCGGGGCCGACGGTTGCCAGGATGGCGGCGGTGTGAGGTAGTGCGGCGGGACTGCGAGCGATGATGCGTAATGCGGCAGCGGCTCGCAATGACGCTGCGCGTCATTGCTCGCAGTCGCGCAAAGGAGTCTGGGATTCGGCTACAGTGCCCGAATTCCAGAACTCCCGATTATATAAGTAGATTCATTAGAATTTAAGTATCCCAAAAAGGTCTCCAATTGGGATACTGATCCCTTCCACAACATCAACACATCATCGATGTACCTCATCCATGAAAGCACCTGGGTGGCGGCCCGGGCGCCCTCCCCGAAAATCTCCCTCTCCCAAAAGCCGAGAAAGAGATTTGCGTAGGAGGGCGCGCAGGCCGCCCCCATCGCTGTCCCCCGCTGTTGGAGGAAAAAACGATCTTTAAAGAGGAAAAAATTATGCGTCAGGATATATTCTAGGAGATCCAAAATCAAGACACTGAGGGACTCTTCCATACTACTACTTTCCAAGTAGAAGGCCACAGCCCTAAGTCCATCACAATGGCAGATTGATGAATATAGAGATTCAACGTCTGCTGTGACTAGACGTGTGTCAGAATCCACAAAGATCCCATCAACTTGCCTCAGGACGTCCGATGTATCACGGACATAGGAGGGCAGCGTTTCCACAAGTGGATGCAGGTAAAACTCGATGAACCTGCACACTGGGTCACACAGCCCCCCTATCCCGGACACAATCGGACGCCCCGGGGGTTGAGGGGATCTTTGTGGATCTTTGGGAGAAGATAGAAGGTTGGGACTATAGGTTCCTTTATCAAGAGTCCTTCCCATATCTTTTTTGGGATTATACCATCCTGATATGCCTTATCCACAATCTCAAATAATTGGGACATGAAATTTTTTAGCGGATTGTAAGGCAAGCCTGAATAATTTTCTTTATTTTTTAGCTGTTTGAAGGCTTCACGATCATACATTTGCACAGGCCAGATAACCACATTCCCCCCCTTGTCCGCAGGTTTTATAACTACATCTTGTAGTGCCCTCAGCTCTCCCACAGCTATTCTTTGATGATACGATAAATTGTCGGCACCCTCTCGGTGACCAGACAATTTTTTTAAATCTTGTGCCACTAGTCTGTGGAAGGTCTCTATTTCTGGGCATGTGGACAAAGGGGGGAATGTGGTTGATCGTGGATATAGTGACCTAGGGAAATCATGGGAATTACCTTCTACATTGTCCTCCTCTCCTTCTTCTAGATCCTCCAAGATCCCAATGATGTCCTGCTCCTCTCCTTTCATGTCAACATCTATTTTTTCTCCTTTTTGGTGAAGTTTTTTGAGGATTAACTTGCGGGTAAAGAGATGCAGATCTTTTAAAGCTATAAAAAAATCACCAGGTATGTGCACGGACCGCACATACCAAATCCCCCCTACCCCTGCTTTTCTCTCTGGCCGGCACCGACAGCACTTCCCCCCCAAACCACCCCCCATTCTTCACTCCAGCCGGCACTGATAGCAATCCCCCCCTCCTGCTCTTTGCCTCAGGCGGTGGAGAGGCTTCATTCACCCCTGACTATGGAGGGGGGACCTGGTTAGGGGATGCATGAGTGGTTTAAAGCCAGAACTTTATTACAATCAATTATTAAAATTCCCGTCAGCTTTGCCACTGGAGCGGAATTTACGCCTTTTCTCACACTTCTCTACATAGCTCCTAAGTTCTCTACGTAGAGAATTTTCAGACTTGGCATACCACCCATTCCAGAGTGGCAAAGCACAGAATCCAACTGGCTGCTGTGAGCAGAGTATCATCACAATCTGGTTCACATGAGGTCAGCTACAGCGATGAGGCTGAACTGTGACCTGAGATGATCCAGACTGTGATGTCACCCCATTCACAGCAGCCAGTTACTTTCTGGTCCCACTGTGAACAGACATTTGTGAAGATTATGGAGGGTTTGTGTAGGGATCATAAACATGGCAGAAGAGAAATGTATTTGTGTTCTTTTTTCAAATACCGTATATACTCGTGTATAAGCCGACCCGTGTATAAGCCGACCCCCCTACTTTTGCCCCCAAAACCTGGGAAAACCTATTGACTCGTGTATAAGCCGAGGGTGGACTCCAGCACAGGTATACAGCCCCCAGCAGTGTGGTATACAGCAGCCCCAGAGGTATATACAGCAGCCCCAGTGGTAGTATACAGCAGCAGCCCCAGTGGTATATACAGCAGCAGCTCCAGTAGTTAGTATACAGCAGCCCCAGAGGTATATACAGCAGCCCCAGTGGTAGTATACAGCATCCCCAGAGGTAGTAAACAGCAGCCCCAGAGGTAGTATACAGCAGCCCCAAAGGTATATACAGCAGCCCCAGTGGTAGTATACAGCAGCCCCAGAGGTAGTATACAGCCCCAGTGGTAGTATACAGCAGCCCCAGAGGTAGTATACAGCAGCCTCAGAGGTATATACAGCCCCAGTGGTAGTATACAGCAGCCCCAGAGTTATATACAGCCCCAGTGGTAGCATCCAGCAGCCCCAGAGGTATATACAGCCCCAGTGGTAGTATCCAGCAGCCCCAGAGGTATATACAGCCCCAGTGGTAGTATACAGCAGCCCCAGAGGTATATACAGCCCCAGTGGGAGTATACAGCAGCCCCAGAAGTATATACAGCCCCAGTGGTAGTATACAGCAGCCCCAGAGGTATATACAGCCCCAGTGGTAGTATCCAGCAGCCCCAGAGGTATATACAGCCCCAGTGGTAGTATACAGCAGCCCCACAGGTATATACAGCCCCAGTGGTAGTATACAGCAGACCCAGAGGTATATACAGCCCCAGTGTAGTATACAGCAGCCCCAGAGGTATATACAGCCCCAGTGGTAGTATACAGCAGCCCCACAGGTATATACAGCCCCAGTGTAGTATACAGCAGCCCCAGAGGTATATACAGCCCCAGTGGTAGTATACAGCAGCCCCACAGGTATATACAGCCCCAGTGGTAGTATACAGCAGCCCCAGAGGAATATACAGCAGCCCCAGTGGTAGTATACAGCAGCCCCAGAGGTATATACAGTCCCAGTGTAATATACGGCAGCCCTGGGGGTATATATAGCCCCAGTGGTAGTATACAGCCCCCCTCCTTATCATGATCCCCCCCCAGGCTGCGGCAGCTGTCAAAATAACAAACACTTTATACATCACCTTCCGGCGCAGCTCCTCCGCTCGCCGGCTTCTTCTTCCTTCTGGTGCCGGCTTCAGTGACCGCGCGTGGGAAATGACTTCATCTCCTGCGCCCGGTCACATGACACCGGCACAAGCAGGAAGAAGAAGCCGGCGAGCGGAGGAGCGGAGGAGCTGCGCCGGAAGGTGATGTATAAAGTGTTTGTTATTTTGACAGCTGCCGCAGCCTGTGGGGGGACATGATAAGGAGGGGGGCTGTTTATTACTCTGGGGGAACCATAATAAGGAGGGGGGGCTGTGTAGTGCAATATGCACGGCATCCCCCTGCCGCTGATGGACGGGGGGATGCCGTGCATATTCATTGCACTAATGAGGCGGCCCCACGTGACCGCCTGCGGTCACCGCGGCCCCCTCCTGCCTCCTCCAGCCCCCAGTCACAGCCCCCCCCCACAGCATACCGTATGACCCGTGTATAAGCCGAGGGGGGGACTTTTCAGCCCCCCCTTCTTCATGCTTCCTCCGGCGCACAGGCAATGACGTCATTGCCTGCGTCAGCCGGAGGAGGAAGCGTGAAGAAGCAGGAAGACCCGGAGGAGCGCGGTGCAGAGCGGCGGCGACGGCGGCGACAGCGATAAGAATAATGATGTATTCCTTTACAGGTGTGCAGCAGCAAGGGGGGGCGCCTGTATACCACTGGGGCCAGTATATAGCACTGGGGTCTGTATATAGCACTGGGGCCTGTATACCACTGGGGCCTGTATATACCACTGGGACCTGTATATAGCATTGAGGCCTGTATATAGCACTGGGGCCTGTATATAGCACTGGGGCCTGTATATACCACTGGGGCCTGTATATACCACTGGGGCCTGTATATACCACTGGGGAGGCTGCTGTATACCACTGGGGAGGCTGCTGTATACCACTGAGGCTGCTGTATATACTGCTGGGGCCTGTATATACCACTGGGGAGGCTGCTGTAATACTGCGGGGGCCTGTATATACCACTGGGGAGGCTGCTGTATACCACTGGGGCTGCTGTATATACTGCTGGGGCCTGTATATACCACTGGGGAGGCTGCTGTATACTACCACTGGGGAGGCTGCTGTATACTACCACTGGGGAGGCTGCTGTATACTACCACTGGGGAGGCCTGTATACCACACTGCTGGGGGCTGCATACCTGTGCTGGGGTCCACCCTCGGTTTATACACGAGTCAATAGGTTTTCCCAGGTTTTGGGAGCAAAAGTAGGGGGGTCGGGGGGTCAGCTTATACACGGGTCGGCTTATACACGAGTATATACGGTATATATATATATATATATATATATACACTGCGAAAGTGAAGTAAAAGTTAACAAAAGGTGTTAAAAATAAAAAAAATAGACTACTCATCCTCCGCCGGCTGCCCCGGGACCCGAGGAGAAGAACTCCGGCCGCAAGGACCTTAAAATCTGATTGGCCAGTAGCGATCAGCTGATGTGTTTAAATCGCCCACCGCCGACGTCAGCTGTTCAGTTTTGGCGGGCGACTTGAACTAACAGCTGATCTGACAGCTGTTTAAATCTCCCGCCAACACCGCTCAGCTAATGTTGGCAGTGGGCAGTGTTGGCGGGAGATTTAAACAGCTGTCAGATCAGCTGTGTTTAAATCGCCCGCCGCCGACACATCAGCTGTTCAGTATTGGCGGGCGATTTAAACTAACAGCTTATCTGCCAGCTAATTCAGGTTCTTAAACCTGATATTGACCATGTGATTGGTTTGCCAGCCAGCAAATGATATTGGATCCGGATTGGGCCTCTCGGGACCCTCGAGCCTGGACTATGTCGGGGGAGGGTTCTTTTCTTCAATAAAGGTGGAATCACTAATTGTGTTTGTGTTTTATCTCTAATAAAAATATTTTTCTCTGTGTTGTTTTCTTTATCTGATTACTAGAAATTCATGTTGGTTATGTCTAATATTGGTGTGACCCCATGAATTTCGGGCTTAGGGCCAGCTGATAATAAAAAGCTGGCCCTAACCCCTTTATTACCCAGTGAGTCACCCGGCACCAGGGCTGCTAGAAGAGTTGGATACAGCGCCAGAAGATGGTTTTTAATGAACAAACCATTTTCTGGGGCAGCTGCGGACTGCAATTCGCAGCGTGGGGGGTCCAGAAAGCTTGGGCCACCCTACGTTGCGGATTCCAGCCTCCAGTTGTCTTGTTGAACCTGGCTGGACCCACAAATAGGGTGAAGCGCAGAACATTTTTTTTAAATTATTTCATGAAATTCATGAAATAAAAAAGGGCTTCCTTATATTTTTGGTTCCAGCCAGGTACAAATACTTAGCTGGGGGTTGGAGTCAGCTCGTGCCTGCCTGCTGTACCTGGCTGGCATTCAAAAATATGGCAAAGACCACGTCAATTTTTTTTAAATAATTCATTAAAAAGTAAAAAAATATAAATAAAAACACAAACACATTTAGGGACTGCAGCTTTATTAACCTTTCAACCCTCATCTCTCTGCTGGACACTTTCTGCTCTGCTTCATCAGAGAGACCAAGGGGACGAACAAAGCTTCTATCCCCTTGGTCCCTGAAGGAGAGCCAGTAGCTCTGTGCCATCCTAAGGGGGTGGGAACTCAGGTCACCCGAAGACAGCTCAGGTCATGGCACCTGAGCTATATAGCAAGAATATGGAAGGCTCACGTATTGTAGTGGGTGCTCCAGAAAAAAGAGTCAACGTCTAGAAGTATACTCTGGGCACACCAAACAAGAGGAATACGAACTCCACATGTGGTTTAGTGCAAAAAAGTGTTATTTTATTTTTGCCACACAGTGCATATACCAACATTTCGGCCTACAGGCCTTCCTCAGGGTTCTAGTACAAACTAAAACAGTACAGAAAAAAGATTAGTACATAATAAAAATACAAATGTAGTCAAACTTGTGATTGTGTTCATGGTGTCCCCGTGTGATTTCTCCGTGTTATGACAAAAAAAGGGGGGGATAACACTAGGTGTCCGTATTAAATGCTCATGTGCCTGGACTTAGTGAGAGTGAGGTCACCAGAATGACCAATTGAGGTGCCTATTGTATGATTTTACAATGTATATGTCATTGTTTCATTGTTTCATCGTTTGATGGTTACTAGTGATGAGCGAGTACTAAAATGCTCGGGTGCTCGAAGCTCAGGCCGAGCATCCCGAGATACTCGTGTACTCGGCCCGAGTACCGAGCCCAATGTTATCCTATCTGAGACATGAGTATTTTTATGAAATGACTGCCGGCAGCATGAAAAAACCCTAAAAATGTCACAAAAGTCTCAGAAGAGTGCTCAAATGACATGGCAACACCATGCGGAAGACCCCTGGAAGCATTTCTCACTCAAAAGTCACAGCTGTGAACAATGTTGTCCGAGTTTCACGCCAATTTTATGGAGTCTCCAGAAAACCTTCCAAAATGACACCAAAATGAATATTTAGGGTGGAAATGTTAAGGGCACATACCCAATAGTGAGATACAGATGGTGTATGTTACTTTTTGTGATTACATGAAAGATTTTACGTGAAAACATTGTGCAGCACTCCGATGACCCTGAGAAGAGACGTACATGAAGCCCTGTCTTGAAATAATGTGCCCATTTTGAGGAACTGGGTCTATTGTAGTATCTTCCTTTGCCAGGGCAGTCCAAAATTGGGAGGTTCACCAATGCCCCTGGATACAGACATGCAGGAGGGCCTATAAACAAGAACTGGGTGTATTGTAGTATAGCCCTTTGGCCAGGGCAGCCAAAAATTGGGAGGCTCCTCATTGTCCCTGGATAGAGACGTGCAGGAGGGCCTGTAAACAAGAACTGGGTGTATTGTAGTATAGCCCTTTGGCCAGGGCAGCCAAAAATTGGGAGGTTCAACAATGACCCATGCATACAGACATGTAGTAGGGCCTGTAACACTCAAGTGGGTGTATTGTAGTATAGCCCTTTGGTCAGGGCAGCCAAAAATTGGGAGGTTCAACAATGACCCATGCATTCAGACATGTAGTAGGGCCTGTAACCCTCAAGTGGGTGTATTGTAGTATAGCCCTTTGGTCAGGGCAGCCAAAAAATGGGAGGTTCAACAATGAACCATGCATTCAGACATGTAGTAGGGCCTGTAACCCTCAAGTGGGTGTATTGTAGTATAGCCCTTTGGTCAGGGCAGCCAAAAATTGGGAGGTTCAACAATGACCCATGCATACAGACATGTAGTAGGGCCTGTAACCCTCAAGTGGGTGTATTGTAGTATAGCCCTTTGGCCAGGGCAGCCAAAAATTGGAAGGTTCAACAATAACCCATGCATTCAGAAATGTAGTAGGGCCTGTAACCCTCAAGTGGGTGTATTGTAGTATAGCCCTTTGGTCAGGGCAGCCAAAAATTGGGAGGTTCAACAATGACCCATGCATACAGACATGTAGTAGGGCCTGTAACCCTCAAGTGGGTGTATTGTAGTATAGCCCTTTGGCCAGGGCAGCCAAAAATTGGGAGGTTCAACAATGACCCATGCATTCAGACATGTAGTAGGGCCTGTAACCCTCAAGTGGGTGTATTGTAGTATAGCCCTTTGGTCAGGGCAGCCAAAAATTGGGAGGTTCAACAATGACCCATGCATTCAGACATGTAGTAGGGCCTGTAACCCTCAAGTGGGTGTATTGTAGTATAGCCCTTTGGCCAGGGCAGCCAAAAATTGGGAGGTTCAACAATGACCCATGCATTCAGACATGTAGTAGGGCCTGTAACCCTCAAGTGGGTGTATTGTAGTATAGCCCTTTGGTCATGGCAGCCAAAAATTGGGAGGTTCAACAATGACCCATGCATTCAGACATGTAGTAGGGCCTGTAACCCTCAAGTAGGTGTATTGTAGTATAGCCCTTTGGTCAGGGCAGCCAAAAATTGGGAGGTTCAACAATGACCCATGCATTCAGACATGTAGTAGGGCCTGTAACCCTCAAGTGGGTGTATTGTAGTATAGGCCTTTGGCCAGGGCAGCCAAAAATTGGGAGGCTCCTCATTGTCCCTGGATAGAGACGTGCAGGAGGGCCTGTAAACAAGAACTGGGTGTATTGTAGTATAGCCCTTTGGCCAGGGCAGCAAAAAATTGGGAGGTTCAACAATGACCCATGCATTCAGACATGTAGTAGGGCCTGTAACCCTCAAGTGGGTGTATTGTAGTATAGCCCTTTGGCCAGGGCAGCCAAAAATTGGGAGGCTCCTCATTGTCCCTGGATAGAGACGTGCAGGAGGGCCTGTAAACAAGAACTGGGTGTATTGTAGTATAGTCCTTTGGCCAGGGCAGCCAAAAATTGGAAGGTTCAACAATGACCCATGCATACAGACATGTAGTAGGGCTTATAACCCTCAAGTGGGTGTATTGTAGTATAGGCCTTTGGCCAGGGCAGCCAAAAATTGGGAGGCTCCTCATTGTCCCTGGATAGAGACGTGCAGGAGGGCCTGTAAACAAGAACTGGGTGTATTGTAGTATAGCCCTTTGGCCAGGGCAGCCAAAAATTGGGAGGTTCAACAATGACCCATGCATACAGACATGTAGTAGGGCCTGTAACCCTCAAGTGAGTGTATTGTAGTATAGCCCTTTGGTCAGGGCAGCCAAAAATTTGGAGGCTCCTCATTGTCCCTGGATAGAGACGTGCAGGAGGGCCTGTAAACAAGAACTGGGTGTATTGTAGTATAGGCCTTCGGCCAGGGCAGCCAAAAATTGGGAGGCTCCTCATTGTTTCTGGATAGAGACGTGCAGGAGGGCCTGTAAACAAGAACTGGGTGTATTGTAGTATAGCCCTTTGGCCAGGGCAGCCAAAAATTGGGAGGTTCAACAATGACCCATGCATTCAGACATGTAGTAGGGCCTGTAACCCTCAAGTGGGTGTATTGTAGTATAGCCCTTTGGTCAGGGCAGCCAAAAATTTGGAGGTTCAACAATGACCCATGCATACAGACATGTAGTAGGGCCTGTAACCCTCAAATGGGTGTATTGTAGTATAGCCCTTTGGCCAGGGCAGCCAAAAATTGGGAGGTTCAACAATGACCCATGCATACAGACATGTAGTAGGGCCTGTAACCCTCAAGTGGGTGTATTGTAGTATAGCCCTTTGGCCAGGGCAGCCAAAAATTGGGAGGTTCAACAATGACCCATGCATTCAGACATGTAGTAGGGCCTGTAACCCTCAAGTGGGTGTATTGTAGTATAGCCCTTTGGCCAGGGCAGCCAAAAATTGGGAGGTTCAACAATGATCCATGCATTCAGACATGTAGTAGGGCCTGTAACCCTCAAGTGGGTGTATTGTAGTATAGCCCTTTGGCCAGGGCAGCCAAAAATTGGGAGGTTCAACAATGACCCATGCATTCAGACATGTAGTAGGGCCTGTAACCCTCAAGTGGGTGTATTGTAGTATAGCCCTTTGGTCATGGCAGCCAAAAATTGGGAGGTTCAACAATGACCCATGCATTCAGACATGTAGTAGGGCCTGTAACCCTCAAGTAGGTGTATTGTAGTATAGCCCTTTGGTCAGGGCAGCCAAAAATTGGGAGGTTCAACAATGACCCATGCATTCAGACATGTAGTAGGGCCTGTAACCCTCAAGTGGGTGTATTGTAGTATAGGCCTTTGGCCAGGGCAGCCAAAAATTGGGAGGCTCCTCATTGTCCCTGGATAGAGACGTGCAGGAGGGCCTGTAAACAAGAACTGGGTGTATTGTAGTATAGCCCTTTGGCCAGGGCAGCCAAAAATTGGGAGGTTCAACAATGACCCATGCATTCAGACATGTAGTAGGGCCTGTAACCCTCAAGTGGGTGTATTGTAGTATAGCCCTTTGGCCAGGGCAGCCAAAAATTGGGAGGCTCCTCATTGTCCCTGGATAGAGACGTGCAGGAGGGCCTGTAAACAAGAACTGGGTGTATTGTAGTATAGGCCTTTGGCCAGGGCAGCCAAAAATTGGGAGGCTCCTCATTGTTCCTGGATAGAGACGTGCAGGAGGGCCTGTAAACAAGAACTGGGTGTATTGTAGTATAGCCCTTTGGCCAGGGCAGCCAAAAATTGGGAGGTTCAACAATGACCCATGCATTCAGACATGTAGTAGGGCCTGTAACCCTCAAGTGGGTGTATTGTAGTATAGCCCTTTGGTCAGGGCAGCCAAAAATTTGGAGGTTCAACAATGACCCATGCATACAGACATGTAGTAGGGCCTGTAACCCTCAAATGGGTGTATTGTAGTATAGCCCTTTGGCCAGGGCAGCCAAAAATTGGGAGGTTCAACAATGACCCATGCATTCAGACATTTAGTAGGGCCTGTAACCCTCAAGTGGGTGTATTGTAGTATAGCCCTTTGTTCAGGGCAGCCAAAAATTGGGAGGTTCAACAATGACCCATGCATTCAGACATGTAGTAGGGCCTGTAACCCTCAAGTGGGTGTATTGTAGTATAGCCCTTTGGCCAGGGCAGCCAAAAATTGGGAGGTTCAACAATGACCCATGCATACAGACATGTAGTAGGGCCTGTAACCCTCAAGTGGGTGTATTGTAGTATAGCCCTTTGGTCAGGGCAGCCAAAAATTGGGAGGTTCAACAATGACCCATGCTTACAGACATGTAGTAGGGCCTGTAACCCTCAAGTGGGTGTATTGTAGTATAGCCCTTTGGTCAGGGCAGCCAAAAATTGTGAGGCTCCTCATTGTCCCTGGATAGAGACCCTCAAAACATTTTTCCCATTGAAAAGGAGCGGGTCTCCTGTCGTTGTAATGCCCATTGTAAAAGAATGGGCGAAAAAATTTACCACTGCGGGTATACCTCAAACAACAGCCTAACTATTGTAACGGTCATCATGGTGTCACATGAGGAGAAGGAGGAGCAGTCCACCGATTAGCCAAAGTCCTGAAGTGTGTACCCATGGGTGAGTGGAGGTACATGGCAAATTCACATAACAAAATTTTAATTCAGTTGTCATTTGCTGGTGGTGTGGTGAAGTCTGGCCCAATCCAACCCTTGTTCATCTTGATCAGAGTCAGCCTGTCAGCATTTTCAGTTGACAGGCGGGTGCGTTTATCAGTGATGATTCCACCTGCAGCACTGAAAACACGCTCTGATAAAACGCTAGCGGCAGGGCAGGCCAGGACTTCCAAGGCGTAGAGAGCCAATTCATGCCACGTGTCCAGCTTGGAGACCCAATAATTGTAAGGCACAGAGGAATCTCGCAGTACAGTTGTTCGATCTGCAAGGTACTCCTTCAGCATCTGCCCAAACTTAGCATTTCTGGTGGCACTACCCCGCACCTCAGGGGCTGTGGTATGTGAGGGGCTGAGAAAACTGTCCCACATCGTAAACACAGTTCCCCTACCTCTGGCGGATTGGACTTGTGCCCCTCTCGGCCGTACGCCTTGGTTGTCCACCGAATCCTGACCTATGCCGCTAGCGTTTTGTGAGGGGAATGATTTGACTACTTCCGTGACTATGGCCCTGTGGAACTGTTGCATTTTGGCTGACCTCTCCGCCTCAGGAATGAGAGACATAAAGTTCTCCTTGTAGCGTGGGTCTAACAGTGTTGCCAACCAGTACTGATTGTCGGCCAAGATGTTCTGAACGCGAGGGTCATGAGCCAGGCAGCTTACCATAAAGTCAGCCATGTGCGCCAGACTCTTAACAGCCATCACTTCAGTATCCAGACCAACACGATGACTGAACATGCTGTCCTCCTCCTCCTCCTCCTCCTCCTCATCTCCCCTGTCCTCTGGCCAGCCACGCTGAATCGAGGGTATGAGTGGTGTGCATGTCATATCCTCAATTTGGCCAGAGAGTTGCTCCATGTCTTCATCCTCTTCCTCCTCGTCATAGTCCTCCACTGCACGTTGTGATGAGATGAGGCTGGGCTGTGTGTTTTCACCCACACCCACTACTGTTTCTTGCTCCAAGTCATCGCGCTCGGCCTGCAATGCATCCTCTTTGATTTTCAGCAGAGACCGTTTTAGAAGGCAGAGTAGTGGTATGGTGACGCTAATAATGGCGTCATCGCCGCTCACCATCTTGGTGGAGTCCTCAAAGTTTTGGAGGACGGTACATAGGTCCGACATCCATCTCCACTCCTCAGGTGTTATGTGTGGAGTTTGACCCATTTCCCGACGGCTTAGGTGATGCAGGTAGTCCACAACTGCCCTCTTCTGCTCACATATCCTGACCAACATGTGCAGAGTTGAATTCCAACGCGTGGGGACATCACACACCAGTCTGTGGGCCGGAAGACGCAAACGGCGCTGAAAGCCGGCAAGGCCGGCTGAAGCAGCAGGTGACTTGCGAAAATGTGCAGACAGACGGCGAACTTTTACCAGCAGTTCAGACACCTCTGGGTATGACTTTACAAACCTCTGAACCACCAGGTTGAGCACATGGGCCACGCATGGAACATGCGTCAGCTGGCCTCGCCTCAAGGCTGCCACCAGGTTCCGGCCATTGTCACACACGACCTTTCCTGGCTTTAGGTTCAGAGGTGTGAGCCAGTGATCTGCCTGCTGTTTCAGAGCTGTCCACACCTCTTCTGCATTGTGGGGTTTGTCACCTATGCAGACTAGCTTCAGCACAGCCTGTTGCCGCTTTGCAGAGGCAGTGCTGCAGTGCTTCCAGCTTGGGACTGGTGTGGAGGGTACAGTGGATGAGGATGCGCAGGAGGAGGAGGCTGAGGAGCATGACATTCCGGAGCTGTAGAGTGTCGGTGAAACCCTGACAGAGGTAGGGCCTGCTATCCTTGGTGTGGGAAGGACGTGTTCCGTCCCTCGCTCAGACTGGGTCCCAGCCTCCACAATATTAATCCAGTGTGCCGTCAAGGAGATGTAGCGGCCTTGCCCACAAGCACTTGTCCACGTGTCTGTGGTTAGGTGGACTTTGGCTGAAACAGCGTTGTTCAGGGCACGTGTGATGCTGTTGGACACGCGGTTATGCAATGCGGGGACGGCACATCTGGAGAAATAGTGGCGGCTGGGGACCGAGTAACGTGGGACAGCAGCCGCCATCAGGTCGGGGAATGCTTCCGTCTCCACCAGCCGGAAAGGCAACATTTCTAGCGCTATGAGTCGCGAAATGTGATCATTCAGGACTGTGGCATGTGGGGCGTTGGCAGCATATTTGCGCCTGCGTTCAAATGTTTGCTGAATGGATAATTGAACGCTGCGCTGGGACAAGGACGTGCTTGATGGTGGTGTAATTTGTGCGTGGGCAACTTCAGGTGCAGGGCCGGAGGCTTGTTCGCGGCCAGCATGGACAGGGGATTGGCTCGCACGCACAACAGGCGAAGACGTAGCAGTGACATCAGCAAGCACCGCTCCTCGACTCTGTTGTACTTCCCACAAAGTCGGGTGCTTGGCTGACATGTGCCTGATCATGCTGGTGGTGGTCAGGCTGCTAGTTTTCGTACCCCTGCTGATACTGGCATGGCAGGTGTGGCAAATGGCCTTTTCTGAGTCTTCTGGAGCCAACTTAAACAACTCCCAGACTCGGGAAGACCGAACATTTGCACAGGCACCTTGAGTCGTGTTGTTGTTCCGGGGAACGGTTGCCTGCCTTCTGCCTGCGGACACGACCCTGCTTCGTACTGCCTGTTGGGATGCTACGCCTCCCTCCCCCTGTGCACTGCTGGCCTCGCTCTGCATATCCTCCTGCCATGTTGGGTCAGCTACTGGATCATCCACCACGTCGTCTTCCTCTTCCGCACCCTGATCCTCCTCCAGACTTCCTGGCAATTGTGTCTCATCATCGTCCACCCCTTGTTGAGACACTTTGGCAACGTTCCGTTCGTGAGAACGTGGCTGCTCAAATATTTGGGCATCTGTACATACCATCTCCTCATCACCCACTTCAAGAGGAGGTGGCGACAGGCCAGATTCTGCGAATGGATACGTGAACAGCTCTTCCGAGTGTCCTAGTGTGGGATTAGTAATGTCCGTGGACGTGTACTCGGCCTGGTGGTAGGAAGGAGGATCAGGTTGGGAAATGTGCGGTGCAGTATCACGGCTACTGACACTTGACCGTGTGGAAGACAGGGTGTTTTTAGAGGTGCCCATCTGACTTGAAGCATTATCCGCTATCCAAGTAACAACCTGTTGACACTGCTCTTGCTTCAACAGAGGTATACTGCTGAGGGCTCCAAGAATTTGGGACAGGACGTGCGAGCGAGGAGATGTGGCCCTTTGTTGTTGCGAAATTAGTGCTTGCACACGACCTCGGCCTCTGCCTGCACCACCATCACGTCCACTTCCTTGATCCTTGCCAACGCCCTTGCCAACGCCCTTGCGCATTTTGCCCGTATACTGCGACAACTGTCTGGTGACTGTAGAGGTCACAGGAGATTAGGATAAAAGTCCCTAACTTGTAACAAGGTAGTACGTACACCAGTCTGGTGACTGTTCAGATCACAAGAGATTAGGATTTTAGTCCCTAACCTGTATGAAGGTAGTAATTACACCAGTCTGGTGACTGTAATGGTGACAGGAGATTAGGATTTTAGGCCCTAACCTGTATCAAGGTATGACGTACACCAGTCTGGTGACTGGTTAGATCACAGGAGATTAGGATTTTAGTCCCTAACCTGTATCAAGTTATGACGTACACCAGTCTGGTGACTGTTCAGATCACAAGAGATTAGGATTTTAGTCCCTAACCTGTATGAAGGTAGTAATTACAACAGTCTGGTGACTGTAATGGTGACAGGATATTAGTATTTTAGGCCCTAACCTGTATCAAGGTATGACGTACACCAGTCTGGTGACTGGTCAGATCACAGGAGATTAGGATTTTAGTCCCTAACCTGTATCAAGGTAGTACGTACACCAGTCTGGTGACTGTTCAGATCACAAGAGATTAGGATTTTAGTCCCTAACCTGTATCAAGGTAGTAATTACAACAGTCTGGTGACTGTAATGGTCACAGGAGATTAGGATTTTAGTCCCTAACCTGTATCAAGGTATGACGTACACCAGTCTGGTGACTGTTCAGATCACAAGAGATTAGGATTTTAGTCCCTAACCTGTATCAAGGTAGTAATTACAACAGTCTGGTGACTGTAATGGTCACAGGAGATTAGGATTTTAGTCCCTAACCTGTATCAAGGTATGACGTACACCAGTCTGGTGACTGTTCAGATCACAAGAGATTAGGATTTTAGTCCCTAACCTGTATGAAGGTAGTAATTACACCAGTCTGGTGACTGTAATGGTGACAAGAGATTAGGATTTTAGTCCCTAACCTGTATCAAGGTATGATGTACACCAGTCTGGTGACTGTTCAGATCACAAGAGATTAGGATTTTAGTCCCTAACCTGTATGAAGGTAGTAATTACACCAGTCTGGTGACTGTAATGGTGACAGGAGATTAGGATTTTAGGCCCTAACCTGTATCAAGGTATGACGTACACCAGTCTGGTGACTGGTCAGATCACAGGAGATTAGGATTTTAGTCCCTAACCTGTATCAAGGTAGTAATTACACCAGTCTGGTGACTGTAATGGTGACAGGAGATTAGAATTTTAGGCCCTAACCTGTATCAAGGTATGACATACACCAGTCTGGTGACTGTTCAGATCACAAGAGATTAGGATTTTAGTCCCTAACCTGTATGAAGGTAGTAATTACACCAGTCTGGTGACTGTAATGCTGACAGGAGATTAGGATTTTAGGCCCTAACCTGTATCAAGGTATGACGTACACCAGTCTGGTGACTCTAATGGTCACAGGAGATGCGGACTTTAGTCCCTAACCTTTATCAAGGTAGTACGTACACCAGTCTGGTGACTGTTCAGATCACAAGAGATTAGGATTTTAGTCCCTAACCTGTATCAAGGTAGTAATTACAACAGTCTGGTGACTGTAATGGTCATAGGAAATTAGGATTTTAGTCCCTAACCTGTATCAAGGTATGACGTACACCAGTCTGGTGACTGTTCAGATCACAAGAGATTAGGATTTTAGTCCCTAACCTGTATGAAGGTAGTAATTACACCAGTCTGGTGACTGTAATGGTGACAGGAGATTAGGATTTTAGGCCCTAACCTGTATCAAGGTATGACGTACACCAGTCTGGTGACTGGTCAGATCACAGGAGATTAGGATTTTAGTCCCTAATCTATATCAAGGTAGTACGTACACCAGTCTGGTGACTGTTCAGATCACAAGAGATTAGGATTTTAGTCCCTAACCTGTATCAAGGTAGTAATTACAACAGTCTGGTGACTGTAATGGTGTCAGGAGATTAGGATTTTCATCCCTAACCTGTATCAAGGTTATGACGTAACACCAGTCTGGTGACTGTCAGATCACAGGAGATTAGGATTTTAGTCCCTAACCTGTATCAAGGTAGTACGTACAACAGTCTGGTGACTGTTCAGATCACAAGAGATTAGGATTTTAGTCCCTAACCTGTATCAAGGTAGTAATTACAACAGTCTGGTGACTGTAATGGTCCACAGGAGATTAGGATTTTAGTCCCTAACCTGTATCAAGGTATGACGTACACCAGTCTGGTGACTTGTTATCACAAGAGATTAGGATTTTAGTCCCTAACCTGTATCAAGGTATGTAAGTACAACAGTCTGGTGACTGTATGGTGACAGGAGATTAGGATTTTAGTCCCTAACCTGTATCAAGGTAGACGTACACCAGTCTGTGACTGTCAGATCACAGAGATTAGGATTTAGTCCCTAACCTGTATCAAGGTAGTAATACACAGTCTGGTGACTGTTCAGATCACAAGAGATTAGGATTTTAGTCCCTAACCTGTATAAGGTAGTAATTACAACAGTCTGGTGACTGTAATGGTCACAGGAGATTAGGATTTTAGTCCCTAACCTGTATCAAGGTAGTAAGTACACCAGTCTGGTGACTGTAATGGTACTAGGAGATTAGGATTTAGTCCCTAACCTGTATCAAGGTATAATTACAACAGTCTGGTGACTGTAATGGTTACAGGAGATTAGGATTTTAGTCCCTAACCTGTATCAAGGTAGTAGTACACCAGTCTGGTGACTGTTAGATCACAGAGATTAGGATTTTAGTCCCTAACCTGTATCGAAGGTAGTAATTACAACAGTCTGTGACTGTAATGGTGTCAGGAGAGGATTTTAGTCCCTAACCTGTATCAAGGTAGTAAGTACAACAGTCTGGTGACTGTAATGGTTGTCAGGAGAGGATTTTAGTCCCTAACCTGTATCAAGGTAGTAAGTACAACAGTCTGGTGACTGTAATGGTGTCAGGAGAGGATTTTAGTCCCTAACCTGTATCAAGGTAGTAAGTACAACAGTCTGGTGACTGTAATGGTTTCAGGAGAGGATTTTAGTCCCTAACCTGTATCAAGGTAGTAAGTACAACAGTCTGGTGACTGTAATGGTGTCAGGAGAGGGTTTTAGTCCCTAACCTGTATTAAGGTAGTAAGTACAACAGTCTGGTGAGTCTAATGGTCACAGAAAAGCTTGGATTCCGATCTGTATCACCCTGCCTATATCCTCCTAGTTTAGTCCTGAGAAGGACTGTTCTGGTCACTGGAAAGCTTGGACTCCGATCTGGATCACCCTGCCTATATCCTCCTAGATTAGTCCTGAGAAGGACTGTTGTGGTCAGCAGCAGTTTGCAGTCCTGCTCCGGATCTACCTATAAGGTCCGCAAATCTGTCCCTAAGCAGCAGCAGACACTCTCCCTACACTGACTGTCTGGATGGCTGTGTGCCGAGCACAGCGCGCCGGGAGTTATAAAGGCTCGGTCACGCTGTGCAGGGCGGCCAATCACTGCTATGCCACAACTAATAGGGCTGTGGCATTGCAGTGGTCTGCCAGCAAATCCCTGCACGTGGGCTGGCTCTCAAAAGAGCGCCAACATGCAGAGATGACGACCACGAGCACAGCACGAGTATCGCGAGATTACTCGGTGCTCGCCGAGTAGCCCGAGTACAGTGATACTCGTGCGAGTACCGAGTAGTGGCGAGCATGCTCGCTCATCACTAATGGTTACCCTTTCTTGTTAACTTTTTGATCATCCTGTTTCCTTAACTATATACTCAATAGTGATATCCCATGATTTTATGTGACTCATGATCCTGAGACATATGATCAAATATGGCTGTTGTCCTATTTATGACAAGAAAGTCACAGCTTTTTTCTTGCAAGAAAATGAATTAGCGGTCTTGTAGGAGCCCTAGCGTAGGGCCCTTACACTACCTGAAGAAGACTGCCTTGAGCAGTTGAAACATGTTGTGGAGCTGTGAGGGGAAAATAAAGATAGCATTTTATTAACTTCATCATCCTGGTGCCAGAGCTTTCGTAGCGCTTCTACAAGACCGCTAAACCATTTTCTTGCAAGCTTCTATTCCCCCTGTGGGATCAGCGGCTGGAGCAGCACAGCGTGGGCACAGTGGTGAAGGACCTGGCGTTCCCTAGATAACAAGCAGTGACGCACATCCGGGAACGGCGCCACATTACCGGAAAGGTCCTATACGGACAGCTGAGGACCAGCGATGATGAAGGAGCGGAGCGTGCACATTGCCGGGGGTCCCACATATATCAGAGGCTATTACACCGCGTTGTGCAGGTCGTGCACAACCCAAACAGGTGAGTGGCCACCTGTAATAACGCCATATTAACTTAGCTATAGTGATCCTACACATGCGCCCCTTCTCTCCCTTTTTTTCTTACAATTTTTTTCTTGGCTTTCTCAAAGTCGGCGTTGGATAGTGAAGCTTTCAGCTGTTCTTCTAGTGTCACTACGCTCTTGCTGAGTTTCTCTAACTCGTCATGTAGGAACTCAATGGTCAATAAGATCAGGTCCATAGAGCACTTATTGAGGACTAGCTGTGAGCCCGATGCAAATGCATCGGGATTCTAGAACGTGCATAAATTTGCTTATAATAGTTATAGCTGGTCTGAGTACTTTTTGGGGGGTGTGAGGACTTTTTGGGGGGGTGTTGAATACTTTTTGGGGGGTGTTGAATACTTTTTGGGGGGTGCTCAATACTTTTTGGGGGGTGTTGAATACTGTTTGGGGGGGTATTAGATTAATTTTTTTAATTTAATTAGTTAATGTAATTAATATATTAATTTTATATATTATTTTTTTTGTTGTTTTTTATTATTATGTTTTATTTTATTGTGTATTATTTATATTATTTATTTTTATTTTTTTTTAGTATTTTTATTATTATTAAAGTTAAAAAACCGCACTTGCTGCACCTGCCGCAAGTCCCCCTATACTTTCTATGGGGATTACCGCAACTGCGCCGCAACCGTTACACTTGCGGCGCGGTTGCGGTAATCCCCATAGAAAGTATAGGGGTACTTGCGGCAGGTGCGGCGGCTGAGGTAGCAACTCGCAATGGCCTCGCGGCCATTGCTCGCGCTACCTCAGCGGTAAATCGCTAAGTTTGTGGCCGAGCCTCTGGTTCTATTTTCGGCCAGCGACTCGCTGAGTAAAACAGCTGAGTGTGAGTGCTGAAGATCTGATACATTCATGAGCCTAATGAGCGGCTGAACCTGTGGGGATGAGTGCTTTGCTGGGCTAAACCTGAATGGTGCACAGGGGGTTAATCACATGTCAGGTCTGTGTGTGAGTGAAGATGTGCTGATTGACTCACTGGGTTGCAGCTGGGAGTGAGTAGGCTGGTTAGGAACCTGCCAGGTGTCTGAGTGAGGAGAGGACGATTCAGAAGTTCAGAGCACTGCCATGTGAAGAGGTGCTGGAAGTGATCTGTCCTCAGTGGGTAAGTGATGGGAGCCTACCAGCTGATGTGTGCATGGCAGCCAGTGTCCAAGGGCCAGGCGGTCACAGCTGACTTTGGGACATTGAGGGGGGGGGGGTCTGTGCGTAGCATAGCATAGCATAGCGTAGCGTAGCGTAGCGTCCGACGTAGGGAAATCGCTAACTGTGTAGCCGAGCCTCTGGTTCTATTGTCGGCGAGCGACTCGCAATGGCCGCTTTTTTGCCTACGGCAATTATAGAGTAGATACTCATATTGAGGCTTCAGTGTCTGAAAAAGAGTAGGACGAAGGGAGACACGTAGACCTCGTGGTATCCGCTGGGCCCCATGATATTCGTCCAAAGTCACATAAGAGCAGTTTGTTTCTTAAGCTCTCTCCCGAAACTTGTAGCACGAGTTTCATCCAGGGGTGTATCAAGAAATTCGTTCGGTTTCCTCACTCTTGAGAGTATTGCGTTGGTGTAGTCAATGTCGTATGGAAAAGTCTGGAAGGACATTTAGTTATATCGTATATACGGAGCACCTCGACCTGATAGATCCTTTTAGTATATGTTTGTGATCCCTTTCACTGAGCACTAGTGATGAGCGAGTACTAAAATGCTCGGGTGCTCGAAGCTCGGGCCAAGCATCCCAAGATACTCGTGTACTCGGCCCGAGCACCGAGCCCAATGTTATCCTAGGGAGACCCGAGTATTTTTCTGACATGACCCCCGGCAGCATGGAAAAAGCCTAAAAATGTCACAAAAGTATCAGAACAGTGCTGAAATGACATGGGAACAGCATGGGAAAGACCTCTGGAAGCATTTCCGACCCCAAGGTCACTAATGTCAACAATGTTGTCAGACTATTACGCCACTTTTACGGACTGTCAAGAAAACATTACAAAATGAAACCAAAACGGATTTTCATGGAGAAAATATTAAGGGCTCATACCCACTTGTGAGACAGAGTTGGTGTATGTTAGTTTTTTGTATTATATCAAAGATTTTTTTTTTTTTAATTGTCTGGCACTCCCATGCCCCTGGGAAGAGACGTAAATGAAGGCCTCTTTAAATAATGTGCCCATTATAATAAAGTGTGTGTTTTGTAGCATTGCCCTAGGGCAGGGAAGCCAAAAATTGGGAGACACTTCAATGCCCCTGGATAGAGGCGTGCATGAGGGCTTTTTCAAAAAATGTGCCCATTGTAAGCCAGTGTGTCTTTTTTAGTATTGCCCTAGGCAGGGAAGCCATAAATTGGGAGACACCAATATGCCCCTGGATAGAGGCGTGCATGAGGGCTTTTTCAAAAAATGTGCCCATTGTAAGCCAGTGTGTCTTTTTTAGTATTGCCTAGGGAAGCCATAAATTGGGAGACACCAAGATGCCCCTGGATAGAGGCGTGCATGAGGGCTTTTTCAAAAAATGTGCCCATTGAAAGCCAGTGTGTCTTTTTTAGTATTGCCCTAGGCAGGGAAGCCATAAATTGGGAGACAACAAGATGCCCCTGCATAGAGGCGTGTGACTCACCGTGGCCGGGACTTCACAGGGCAGGCGTTTCGTCTTCCTCCTTGTCACGAAAACCGCGCCTGCGGCTGTGGGGCCCGGTGGTCCAGATCAATATATTGGGAAAACAGTAAGGGGTTAATTGATTCTGTCGTGAAGCCACCTGTGAGAGTTCCGGTGATTCCACCGGCGCTGCTTGGGCCTCCAGGGGATGGAATGCAGCAAGATGGAACGCTCCCCACAGGATGAGCGGGAGTCCCTGGGGCCTGGATTGCACAAGATATTGTGAGGCAGATGCGCTTCTAGCATGCGGAGATGGACAGTTCTGAAAAAGGCACGGACACTGAAAGTCTCTGTAACGGGTACTTTACTGTAACCAGCAGGTGATACATGGTATACAGTTAACGGGTAACGGACCGGGTGGACTCAGCAATGACGAGTGTTTCTCAGTGCTTCGCGGTGTTCCTTCATTCTAACTTATTCTAGTAGGTTGCCGTTGTTGCCTTTGAGTGCCAAGGTCAGGTACAAGGAGGCTGCTTCAATTTCTCTGCCGGTGTATACGTTCCAGTGTGTGGGGAGCCTTGGGTCCATTTGGTGGGTACTCCGCTGGCAAGACAACTCTGTGTGCGGCGGTGGTGGGGTGCTCCTGGAGAGCGGTCCCTCCACTCCTGGTTTGCATAGCAGTGCTGAACAACTGCTAGCTTCGGATCCAGTAATCCGGTGGTTAGTGAGCGCGGGTGTAGTTTGACCCGTGAGTGTTCGCCCAGGGTCCGGTTTCAGGGCACCAAGCATTGGTGCCAACCGGAGGTGGTCCGGGGGCTGCACGGAACTGTGCAGAGCCCCCGCTCCTACGTTCCTCTCCTTCCACAGACTCTCTCGTTCTGTTCTGACTTCTCCACTACGCACTACCTCTACACTCCGCCCACCAGGACCTTATTGGCCCTCTATGCTGGTGATGCATGTAGGGT
The DNA here is from genome assembly GCA_033576535.1 of Allobates femoralis. Lineage (NCBI taxonomy): Eukaryota > Metazoa > Chordata > Amphibia > Anura > Aromobatidae > Allobates > Allobates femoralis. Next base: position 18,400,073 of record JARQOC010000003.1, read on the forward strand.
ATGGAGGTCTGAGTTTTAACCATGTCATTGCTTAGTCAGAGAATATTGCTGCTGCTGTCTGGGCTGCAATACACTCCTGTGACGCACTCGTTGCGGGACGCCACACGTGCATGAGGGATTTTTAAAAAAATGTGCCCATTGTAAGCAAGTGGGTCTTTTTTAGTATTGCCCTAGGCAGGGAAGCCATAAATTGGAGACACCAATATGCCCCTGGATAGAGGCGTGCATGAGGGCCTTTTTAAAAAATGTGCCCATTGTAAGCAAGTGTATCTGCTGTAGTATTGCCCTAGGCAGGGAAGCCAAAGGTTTGGAGGCACCAAGATGCCACTGCATAAAGGCGTGCATGAGGGCTTTTTCAAAAAATGTGCTCATTGTAAGCCAGTGTGTCTTTTTTAGTATTGCCCTAGGCAGGGAAGCCAAAAATTGGGAGGCCCTTCAATGCCCCTTGAAATGGAGGAGAGCCTCTAAATATTGTCAAAACACAACAATGTAACAGGCAACAGAGTCTCACCCTTCCGCTGGCTCACCAAGGATTAGAATGTAGCACGGCAAAGTCTGTAGCCAGGTGACTGTATCGTCCCAACCTGGTTGCTTCCTCGTCCTTGCAGTCTTTATCACAACCCGAATCCGATAATCCGATGCTGAAGTCCTTGTGGTTCTATAGTCCGTGTTCTGGTCCCCTTGGTAGGCACCGAAATGCCTAGGCCTGGGTTATGGCCTCGCTAATCGGACCCGAAGACCCTAGATTAGCTGCCTGTATCCAATCCAGTGACCTCTAGCCGGGACCGAAATCCCTAGACTGAGGCCACTAAACAGAATATCTCATCTCCTGGTCAAAGTGAACAGTCCTCCTTATATACCCTCAGCCGTCATTGGAGGATATTGGGGACGTCACGATTGGTGCAATAACACTGTCTTTGCATTGGCTGAACCCCAAGCCTCATTTAACATATTTTTAGAAGTATTGCAATCCAAATGCTGATTGATATAGCACCTAGCAGTGATACAATGGAATGTTAGTATGAGACATTGAGTCTGCAATCAATGACACTTAAACAATAGTGGCTGGAGCCATGTACATAAAATCAACATTCCAGGGTAATAGACAATGGACGATTAGCATAATTAAGTTCTCTGGTCTTCAGTGACAAACAAGTTAGATTACAAGTTTACAAGCCAATATACAATTTGGTCTGGGTTACATAAGAAATCTTCATATGTTCTACATTGAAGGAGTCCATTTCGTCACAAAGACCACTTGAGCCAGAAAGCACCACTACAGCCAATAATTACCAAAAGACCTCTGGAAATCATTGCTCTAGACCATGTGAAGTTAACCCCAAGTCGACCCGGTTATACTTACTCGCTCACCATGGTTGATCACTATTCAAGATTCCTTGTGGTTTTGTACCAGTTAAAGACTTAACCGCAGAAGTAGCAGCCAAAGCATTCCAGAGCTACTTTTGTCCCCCACACGGGTATCCAGACCAAGTTTTAAACTGATCAAGGACCAGCATTCGAATCAGACTTGTTTCACGCATTTTCTAGGACTATATGGGTGTAAAAAGATAAGGATCACACCATATCATCCCCAGACAAACGGTTTATGCGAGAAAATGAACCACATAGTGATTGATATGTTGAAGACTCTACCACTCGAGGAGAGAAATCAATGGCCTGAAAAACTTCCAGACCTTGTGGATATCTACAAAACACATACTAGTTAGTTACGACTAATTACCACACCCGCTTATCTGATGCGAGCAAGACCAGGAAAACTTCCAATAGATCTAGATATGGGAACAATTGAACCAACCCCAAGATCAGTACAGGAAGGTACAAGAAAGTGTTGAAAGAAATTTGAATTTAAGCAGAAGCAAAACAAGAGCATGACTTCAATAAGCACGCTTCAGCAGAACCTTTCACAACAGGTGAATTAGTATTAAAAAGAAAAGAGAAAAACCAACAAATTGGATGACAATTGGGAATCAGAACCTTACACAATAATGCCGTCGACAACTTTAAAACATGTGTAATCAGCAAAGATAAAGGAAAGACAATTACAACTGTATCCAGAGACCATTTGAAGAGATGTCCAGAACAGTTAAAACCTCAGCCAACAAGTTATCCTCCAGTAACAGTTAAGGAACAAGAGAAAACGTAGTCCACACAGAAATCGGAGACTTACCTGCCGACTGGCCGCAATGCAATGGAGCATTTATCATACCAGTTATCTCATTTTATCAGCCTATAGAAGATCAGATACCTATTCAATCCGTTCAAGAAGAACCAGAGCAAATGCAAGAAATGCAACCTGTTATACCGGAACCTGAGATTCCTATGATCGGTGAACCTGCTAGTCTCATAGTAAGAGAAGGAACTCACAGACAAATACCTACATTACCACCTCTAACAGAGGATAGTCCAGTAGAGAAGTTACGTACCTACTATGGAATTCCACAATCACGTAGGTCAAATAGAGAAAGAGATAGAGAGTACACTACACCATCAGCTGATTTTGACACGCCAATACTACGCAGATCCACACGTAATACACTAGGACAAAACTAAAATAGGTATGGAGAGTGGGTTTAAAATGTTAAGGAATAGTAATACCCGTTAACACAATGTAAATAGTGACTGTGTTCAAAACCTGTAAAAAGTAGTGTACAGAAGGGTGGAGGAACTGGGCCCTGTCCCAAGTAAATTAAGTTGGGGACAGAAAGTGCCTGGGTAGTGCAAGAAGGTTAGACCCGGCCTCCTAAGCAGGACACCCATTTGTGTAAAGTTTAAAGTATTTACTTGTAAATGTATTCAAGCCATCAGAGACTTTACTGCTGGACTTTACCCCTTTTTCCTGTTACTTGAACCCGGACAATAGTCATAGGACTTGTGTGACAAAAACTGTTTTCCCATCCTGCGGCAGATGGACTAGTGCCGTATGGACTGCTTTTCATATTTTTTCTCTTTTTCATTCTTTTCCCAGTGATTTTTGTATATTTTTGATTTAAGACTCTGTAAATACCTGTTATAAAATGTTTAAAGTGTTAAGTTGTAAAGAAAACTTTTGCTCAGTCCGGGGAGAAATGAAGTTAACTAAGTGGGAATGTGGCACCCTGGTGGGGCACCACAGGAGCTCTTAGGACACAAATGGAGAAGTACACAGCAAGTGGCCCCACTTACTTACAACACACCTTTCACCCCAGGCCTGTAGGGGGAGCTCCACTGGTTGCCTTAAGCCAGTTCCCCCTATAAATACAGGTCCTGGAGGGAGAAACAGGGGAGTGTGCAGTCACTTTAGAACTGTAAACAGCTAGGAGAGCTGACCTGGTACTGGTGCCACACTAGGCCCATACCAGCACACCCGGAAAGTGGGAGACACCCGTAACAGGGGTCATAGGAGCAGGAGACCAACACCTTACAGGACAGAGGAGTTATTTGACTTCCCCTAACCAGTCCGGTCACTAGGTCCGAGCTGCAGGAGCCATAGCGCAGGCTGCAGAGAAACCAGCACCTCAAACAAGGGAGTTTAGCTCCGGGACACCTGAAGCACCGCCAGCTGAGAGCCCGGAGTCGAGTACTCGGCAATATTCCTTTATAGTGTCCTCAGTGCAGCAAACGCAGGTGAAACAAGTCACACCAGGAAGTGCAACGCTGGTTTGGTAGGATTTCACGTCCACTAAACCCTACTAGAATCCACGTACACCATGAAGCCTATATCACTGCTTGCTGTGGAACCTCCAGGAATGTCTACTTCATCACCCAGTCGAGTGTACCTGTTAACACCAGTAAAAGGTACTAAAAAGACTCTACGTGTCCGTACATTCTTCCCGGATTATTACTAAGACCGACCGAGCTGCCATATTCCATCCCCGCAGCTCCTGGCCCTGGGGACTACTGCTCATCCTCTGGGGAGCATCCCATCTAGCTGCCGTACATCCCCTGGAGACCCAAGCAGCGCCGGTGCCATCACCGGATACCCACAGGTGGCGCCACAAGACAATCAAGACTTTATTCCAATCCTCTACCCCCCTTTTCTTTTGACCACTGGGCCCCACAGCCTCAGGCGCCGAACCGTGACAAGTGAAAGCATCGCCTGAGACTTGAGAACCTGGCAACGGTGAGTCATAGGCATCTGCGTTAACGCATATGCGTTTTTAATGAAAAAATGACTAAGTCCAAAAACGTCTCAAAAACGTTCAGTACCACAGGGTACACTATTTGGCACCCTTAGAAAAACTGATCAGTTTTTCTAAGGGCTAAAAAAATGCATTGGTATGTGTGAACAAGGCCACAGTGGGCACAGGATTTCTGTAAATCCTATCCACTGTGCTTGTACTACACAATACAGCAGCTTAAATCTAGTGAGCACAGGGTACCCTGAGGAAGGTGCATTCATCCTGCCCCGCCGGCTCCATCCTGCCCCCCACCACCATCCTGTCCCGCCGGCTCCATCCTGCCCCCCCCTGCCACCATCCTGCGCCCGCCGGCTCCACCCTGCCCCGCCGGCTCCATCCTGACCCCCCACCACCACCATCCTGATTTCCCCCCCGCCACCATCCTGCCCCACTGGCTCCATCCTGCCCCCCCCGCATCCATCCTGCCCTGCTGGCTCCATCCTGCACCCCCACACCATCCTGCTTCCCCCGCCACCATCCTGCCCCACACTGCCACCATCCTGCCCCGCCGGCTCCATACTGCCCCGCTGGCTCCATCCTGCCCCACTCGCCACCATCCTGCCCTGCCGGCTCCATCCTGCCACGCCGACTCCATACTGCCCCGCCCACTCCATCCTGCCCCACTCGCTCCATCCTGCCTGCTGGCTCCATCCTGCCCCCCCACCACCATCCTGATTCCCCCGCCACCATCCTGCCCCGCCGGCTCCATCCTGCCCCGCTGGCTCCATCCTGCCCCACCGCATCCATCTTGCCCCGCTGGCTCCAACCTGACCCGCCAGCTCCATCCTGCACCCCCACCACCATTCTGCCCCCCCCCGCTACCATCATGCCCTGCCAGCTCCATCCTGCCCCCCCTCCACCATCCTGCCCCGCCGGCTCCATTCCTGCCCCCCCACCACCATCCTGCCCCACCGGCTCCATCCTGCCCCGCCGGCTCCATCCTGCCCCCTGCCACCATCCTGCCCCACCGGCTCCATCCTGCCCCCCACATCAATCCTGCCCCACTCGCCACCATCCTGCCCTGCTCGCTCCATCCTGCCCCCCCACCTCCATCCTGCCCCCCTGCCACCATTCTGCCCCACCGGCTCCATCCTGCCCCCCCGCATCCATCCTGCCCTGCTCACCACCATCCTGCCCCTCTGGCTCCATCCTGCCCCGCTCGCTCCATCCTGCCCCGCCGGCTCCATCCTGGCTTGCCACCCCCACCATCCTGCCCCCCTCGCCACCATCCTGCCCCGCTCACTCCATCCTGCCCCGCTCACTCCATCCTGCCCCGCTCGCTCCATCCTGCCCCTGCTGTTCTTGCTTCCCCGGTTCCATCCTGCCCCCCGCCTTCATCCTGCCCCGCTTGCTCCATCCTTCTCCTCCGGCTTCATCCTGCTCCTCCAGCTCCATCCTGCTCCCCCGACTCCATCCTGCCCCCGCCTCCATCCTGCCCCGCTCGCTTCATCCTGCCCCCTGCCACCATCCTGCCCCTCCGGCTCCATCCTGCCCCCTCCGGCTCCATCCTGCCCCCGCTGTTCTTGCTCCCCCGGCTCTATCCTGCCCCCCCACCTTCATCCTGCCCCGCTTGCGCCATCCTGCCCCCCTGGCTCCATCCTGCCCCGCTCGCTCCATCCTGCCCCCCCGCCACCATCCTGCCCCTCCGGCTCCATCCTGCCCCACTCGCTCCATCCTGCCCCCCCCTGTTCTTGCTCCCCCGGCTCCATCCTGCCCCCACCTTCATTCTGCCCCGCTTGCTCCATCCTGCCCCCCTGGCTCCATCCTGTCCCCTCCAGCTCCATCCTGCCCCCCAACTTCATCCTGCCCCGCTCGCTCCATCTTGCCCTGCTCGCTCCATCCTGCCCCCCGACGCAATCCTGCCCCCCTCCCCCCTCAGCTGATCGGTTTACCAGGCAACGACAGGTCCTAAAGGCCTGTAGGACCTAGAAGATGGAGGTGGAGCAAGCCGGCGGACACTGAGAATTTTTTTTTATTTTTACTTTTACTGTGGAGAAGCGGGGGGCCGCGGGTGGCGGACTATCGCCATATACCATAGTGCTGCTATACATGTACTTTTAATGTACCTCCATGTACCATAGCGCTGCTATACATGTACTGTAATGTAAGGCCATATACTATAGTGCTGCTATACATGTACCGTAATGTACCACCATATACCATAGCGCAGCTATACATGTACTGTAATTTACCGCCCTATACTATAGTGCTGCTATACATGTACTGTAATGTACCGCCATATACCATAGTGCTGCTATACATGTACTGTAATGTACCGCCATACACTATAGTGCTGCTATACATGTACTGTAATGTACGGCCATATACTATAGTGCTGCTATACATGTACTGTAATGTACCACCATATACCATAGCGCAGCTATACATGTACTGTAATTTACCGCCCTATACTATATTGCTGCTATACATGTACTGTAATGTACCGCCATATACCATAGCGCTGCTATACATGTACTGTAATGTACCGCCATTTACTATAGTGCTGCTATACATGTACTGTAATGTACCGCCATATACCATAGCACTGCTATACATGTACTGTAATGTACCGCCATATACCATATCGCTGCTATACATGTAATGTAATGTACCACCATAAACCATAGCGCTGCTATACATGTGCTGTAATGTACCACCATATACCATAGCGCTGATATAATATATTATATATATATATATATATGCAGTTTACTCACGTTGACTGAACAAGTTCTGTCAGTCACAGTATGTCAACTACATACATATTCTAGAATACCCAATGCGTTAGAATAGGGCCACCATCTAGTAGGGAATAAAGGAGCAATTTAGAAGAAGCCTTGTCTTCCTGGTCTTTCATCCTCATGGCAGCGCGGATCATACAAGCACTATTCCTTCTGGATTTCTGGACAAGAAAATAGTGGTGCAGATGTTGTGCTTCCAGAAATCTGCACCTGCAGAAAAAACACAGCAGTAAAATGGCTGTGCCAATGTTGTATTTTTGCCGCCTTTTTAAAGTGGATTTTGTTGCATTTGTGTTGAGCAATTGTTCACTGTTGTGACTGTGAATAAAACTACATTAGGCTGTAAAAAAAAATGGTTTCAAATGTCATAATTTCATGTGGGGCTCCACTGCACTTTTGGTCACCAGCCCATGTACAGCAGGCCGCCTCCAAACCCCAGCTGCTTAGCTTTACCTGGCTGGTAATCAAAAATACATTTTTTTATTACTGAAAAAAACAATGTGGTGGTTCGCTGTATTTTTTGGTATCCAGCCAGGTACAGCAGGCAGGTATGGGCTGACACCCACCCACAGCTGCCTAGTTTTACCTGGAGACTATTTTGAGATCATAGTTAACCCCTGTGTTACCGCACTATTCTGAACTGTCATGACTTCAGTTAGTTTTTTGAGAAAAAAAATTGTGTTTAATGTGGAGCGCCGTGAACTCATAGAAGAGTTTTGTATGAAATAGTGGTGAACACACCTGTTTATTTAAAAACCATTACGTGTTTCAACAGTGGACAGCTGCCTTCCTCAGGTGGAGTTTACAGAGAATGGGGAAGGAGCACTATAAATAGGGATAGTGACCAACGGGGTGGAAGCAGTCACTTAATCCTTTTGTGTGATAGTTGTCAGCTGACAGAAACATTACAAAAAAGCACATTACAAGTAAAAACATATTATGGACTATTGTCTGGAACATATACAACATACAATACAAAAAAGCCATATATAAAAGCTGGTATATTCTAATATTGAAAATAGATATACTCTAAAAATTAAATTAATGATCGAAAAATGTCTCTAATGTTACAAGCATAGTAAACCTCGCGCCAATGTCCCTCATTTAATTGCCTCATCCATCAGCCTGCCAATATTTTGGTTATTATAGTTATTATATAGAAAACATAACCACAAGTGTAAAAAAAAGTTAAGCTGATTGTATGAAAAGAAATAAATTTATTTCCTAAAAAAATTTTTTTTTAATTTTTAAAAAATGACTGATAAAATTCCAATAAAAATCCTTTGTTTTGTAAATCGCATCGTTATTACTAGGCTACATTTTCAATGTTCAAATTCAGCCCTGGGGATTCAATGTGCCCAGTTTAAAGATATAAAAGCGTTCTGTCTTTATCAAAGTGCTATAGCGATTTTGGATCATATCATCAACTTGATCTATTATGATAAGTTTTAAACATGTAGGATTCTTTTGATGAAACATGCAAAAATGCTTGGATACACTATGTTGTAGGTACCCGTTAAGTATATTTTGACGGTGCTTGTTGTTCTTAGTGTGCATTGTCTGAATGGTACGTCCCACATATTGTAAGCCACAAGGGCATTGTAGGAGGTAAACAACATACGTGGACTGGCAGTAAACTCCACCTGAGGAAGGCAGCGATTCACTGTTGAAATGCATAGTTGTTGCAGGAGCAGCTCGGAACCTTAGTGAGTCTTCCCAGTCTTTCAGGACCTGGTCTGACGTCACTTCCAGTGATGCAAACACCACGTGACCGGCCTGCCGCCCCATGTGATCAGATCAGGAAGCTGAGATGCAGGAGATGTCCCGAAGCAGCACCATGGGTTCCTGTGATCATGCCAGCTACTGAGGTTGTGCAGAGCTGCCCATCAAGGTGAGAGGCTAATCCTGCAACCTCATAGAAAATTATCCCCACTAGACCACTGGGTGCTTGTCGATGGTTTGCTCTTCATTTGTCTTACATGACCTCAGTGAGGTCTTGAGCATGACCTCACTGAGGTTATGACTTGTCATCCCCCTGACAGGTTACCTACTCTTATAACATATAGGGGATGTCCCCATATGCTATAAGACTGAGAATCATCGAGGGACCTCCACTGGACTACGTCGGACGTCACATAATGATATATATGGTGTCTAAATATGTGCTTGTGTTTTTTTTCTTATAAAAATATTTTTCTATGTTTTTGTATTTTATACTATTTAATATAGATTCCTAATGGCCGGGTTGAATATTGGCCTGACATTATGAATCTCGGGCTTAGTGCAAGCTGAAAATACAAAGCTGGCATTTAAAATGAAATTAAATCATTAAAATTAAAGGGCTTCTCTATATTTTTGGTTTCCAGCCAGGTAAAACCAGGCAGGTGGGTGGCAGCCTGTACCTGCCTGCTGTTCCCGGGCTGGTGAATAAAAATACATCGGATCACCATGTCACATTACACATCTTGAAACCATTTTTTTCCCAGACTAACCTAGCCGTATTCACAGTCACACTAGTGAACAATTGCTCAAAAAACACAGCATAAAAAGCTGCGGCAAAAACCCATTGGCGCAGCCATTTATCTGCAGTGGATTATTCTGCAGGTGCAGATTTCTGGAAGTACAAAATCTGCACCACCATTTTCTAGTCGGCACATAGCCTAAGGGTATGTTCACACAATCAGTGTTTTCAGTGGTTTTGATGCAGTGTGTTATCACTATGTCTAAACCGCTAGGTGGTAGAGTACAAGCACAGTGTATGGGATTTACAGAAATCACTTCCGCACTGTGCTTTTTTCCCTCCACAGCATTAGCTGAACTCCAGGGCGGCTTTCTTTGCCGCCAATTCACGGCGGCATATCAATTTAGCGCTGCGTAGTTGGAAGCGATCTCAGTGGGTGAATGCAGGGAAAATCCACCATGCCCTGAATGCTGACTGTTGGCAAAGGTGGCTGCATTCCCTGGTGTCCCCAAAGGAGAGGAGACCCTGTGTCTAGAACATAGTGTCTTTGGATCATGTCCACATACCCTAAAAGTGAAACATTTTGTGTGCGAAACAGAAAATGTTCAATATGACGATCTAATGTTATCAAATTCTGTGAAGTATCTGTGGATTCCACATGCTCACTGTAGGGCTGGATACAATTCTTGAGGTGTTTAGTTACCAAAATACGGTCACTTGTGGGGTTTTTGTTGTTTATTCACCCTAGTGGCCCTGCTAATGTGACATGGTGCCCTCCGTCTATTTCAGCTTTTCTTTCTATTCTCTGCCCTTCCATTTGTCTAAACAGAACTTTTTATCTACATGTGGGTATCGTTGTGCTCACAAGAAAATGGTAACAAACTGTAGGTCTACTTTTGGCGTTGCCTTTTGTAAAAGATGGGACACAGTTAGAAGCACTATAAGTGGCAACCACCCATTATTTGTGATCTACTTGAGACTGGTGGAGCAGATAAGCTATGTCTAGGTGACTTTGACTAGGGATCATGATAGGCCACCCTAAAAAGATGTGTTTTTAGGGATCCCATGAAACTATGTAAATTGTAGATACACCTAATTTATTGGGGTAGAGCATTCCAGAGAATTGGTGCAGCTCAGGAGAAGTCTAGGAGCCGGGAGTGGGAGGTTTGGATTAATGCAAAAGTGTGTCTAAAGTCACTTCCAGAGCGAAGAGGACAGGTGGGGTGATAGACAGAGATGAGGGAGGATGTACACAGATCTACATAAATAAATACAGTAACAAAGGTTAAGCTATTACATTTTTAAACTTATGAAAGTCAAATATTGATATGTTTACATATGTTAATTAGAACATAGCACTCAAGCATCAGAAACATGCGTCACATACAGTGGTGAAAAATAGTATTTAGTCAGCCACCATTTGTGCAAGTTCTACCACTTAAAGAGGACCTGTCAGCCCCCTGGTGCTATGCTGACTGAATGCAGCCCTGAATGCAGCGTGTCTGCTGCATGCACGGAAAGGGTCCCCCATGTTTCGAGCCCCCGTAAGTTGTATAAAACACTTTATAAAGTGTACAGATAATGAGTCCAGAGGGACTTACTCAGTAATGAGTCATCGCTGTTGCTGGTGTCCTCCCCGCCTCCAGCCCTCTCTGTGCCACCTCCAGCCCTCAGTGATGAAACATACAGGAGGCTGAACAAGAGAGAGCTGGAGGTGGTACACAGAAGGCTGGAGGCGGGGAGGAGGGCAGACACATAAAGGAGGCTGAACAAGAGGTGGCACAGAGAGGGCTGTAGGTGGGGAGGACACCAACAACAGCGATGACTCATTACTGAGTAAGTCCCTCTAAACTCATTATCTGTACACTTTATAAAGTCTTTTTAACAGCTTACAGGGGGGCTAGAGACATTGGGGACCCCTTCCCTGAATGTAGCAAACACGCTGCACTCAGTACTGCATTGAGTTAGCATAGCCTATTGGAGGAGGATTAGTGGTGGAGGGGAGTGGTGTGGTATGCATAGGGGTTGTGGTGGTTGGGCGGCAAAGGCTTGTCTGATCTGATCAATCTTGCTGGTGAAGTGTGTTGCAAAGTCTTCTGGAGAGATACAAGAAGTAGGAGATGGCAGTGGGGGGCGGAGGTGGGAGTTAAATGTAGGGAATAACTGCCTGGGGTTGTGAGACAAAGAGGATGTGAGGGTAATGAAGTAATTCTGTTTAGAGGTGGTCAGTGCTGACTTGAATTTGAGAAGTGCTTGTTTGAATGCTGTGTAGTCTTCCTGTGAGTGTTTTCTTTCAGCGCCGCTCTGCAACCCTGAACGCTTGCCGCAGATTTTTGCTGGTGTCTGTGTGCCAGGGTTGTCTGTTGATATGTCGTGTTCTGCCATGAATGAGAAGGGCAACTGCATCAATAGCTGAAGTGAGTGTGGAGTTGTAGAAAGCTGTGGCATATTCTGTGTCTTGGAGTGAGGATATGGAAGATAGCAGTAAAATGGCGTTGGAGAGTGTGTGGGTGTCAAAATGTGTGAGGTTTCAACAAGGGTGTGCGAGTTGGTGGACATGGGTGGCAGGTGAGGAGGACAAGAATGAGAAAGTATGGTGGTCAGTTAGTGGGGGAGGGCAGGTTGCGGGGTATTTTAGGGAGCAGATACGGGTGAAGATGAGGTCTAGTGTATGTCCGTCTGTATGGGGAGTTGTGGAGGACCATTGAGTGAGGCAAAAGGATGAAGCAAGTGACAGGAGTTTGGAGGCTTCTAACTGGTGGGTGTCAATGGGGATGTTGAAGTCACCCATTATGATTATGATGGTGGGAATGTCAGCAGAGAGAAAGTACAGAAGCCAGATGGAGAATTGGTCTATGAAGGAAGTGGCTATGCCTGGGGGTCAATAAATGACAGCCACTTGGAGGTTGAAGGAGAGTCGATACAGACAGAGTGTGCTTCAAAAGATGAGAGGATAAGGGAGGGAAGAGGAGGAATTGGGTTGAAGGTGTGTGGCACCCCTGCAGGGGATAGCCACAGGATCCACTGGTGCAAGGAGGGAATTACACCTTGGTTCACACAGCACACAACACCTTTCCACCCCAGACCTGAAGAGGGAGCTCTACTGGCTGCATTAATCCAGTTCCCCTTTAAGACATCCAGGCCTTTGGGGAGGAGTTAGTCAGTCCCAGGAGTCAGTCAAAGGAGAGAGTCTGAGGAGAGAGGAGTGAGGAGCTGGTCGCTGAGAGAGATCCAGGCCCAGGACCAGGGACCACTAACCGCTGTGTCGCACCCTATAAAAAGGGTCGGAGGCAAGTGGAGAAAGCAGGGAACTAAGAAAGGGAACCGGTTACTACAGCCATTTAGTACACCCGGACACTGAAGTCCGATGCTGTAATCATTTATTGCTACAGCAAAAGCCTGGAGGACTCAGGAGAAGTTTACTCCCTGAGGAAAACAAGGAAGAGACGCTGAAACTGACCAAGCATAGGACCAGGGGCCTTAGGAGAAACAGGGACCCCCGAGAAGGACCTCTTTGTTAGTTTGCAGCAAAGCCCAAGAGGAAACAGAAGAAGCGGTGGGTTCAGGCTCAGGCAGGACTTACCCCAAACCACAGAGTGCAGACACAGAGGAGGCCTCATAACTTTCTAAGGGGGAAATCCCAAGTTGCACCGGAGAACTGGTTATTACTCTGGACTGTACCTGTTATGTTGTCACCAGTAAAAATGTACCGGAACAACATTCCCTGTGTGTCTGTTGCCTGTCTAACCGCCGCAACTCAGCGCCTTGTCTGCAAAGACTCAATTACTACTCCCCTCATCCGTCCCTGCTGCCCTGAGGTAAAGCTCCACCTGTGGGGAGCTGTACGACATTCTGCTGCACCCACCATCACCTCAGCGGCCGGCCACAGCACTGGTATACCCGTTACCAGATACCATAGGTGGCGTCATGTTACCAATTCCCTATCCCCCACCATTCCCCGCCATTGAGGGTCCAGGGAACGGGACCGGGGATCGACCAGCCGTGATTCTCTATCAAAGCCGCCATCAGCCCCGGTACCCGAGTACCCCACACCCTGTTGACCACCTCAGGTGCAGTAGCTAGAAAGGAGAAGACCCACTCCTCCACCATGTTTGTTGCCAGTGTGAGGTGTGTGGGTAAAGTGAAAGCCACCGTAACACAGTGCAGCAGGGGAGGCCATATTGGAGGTTGTCAGCCATGTTTCTGTGAGGCCCAGGAAGGATAGTCTGCGAGAGGTAAAGAGGTTGTGAATGAAGTGGAATTAATTACAGATGGAACGGGCATTCCGGAGCACTCCAGAGAGAGGGGTCAGTGGAATGAGTTTTATATTTAAAAATTGTGGTTGTTTCTTGCAGGTGTGGAATGATAGGAGGGAAAAGTAATCGGGAATGTTAGCTATGGAGGTCCAGGATTGGGAGATGTGGCGGCCGTTGAAAGGAAAAACAAAGAGAGAACAAGCAGGTGGGATAATGAGAGTGGCCAGCTTGTTTTGTGTTTCTGCAGGAGAGGTGTGAGATTGAGAAGCAGGTCCGCACAGCAGCTCTGGTGGGGAGGTAAAAGGGATTCCATCTTCAATGCCCTTGCTGATGAAAGGACGTTTGCACTCAAAATCATACGATACATGGCCCCATTCATTCTTTCATGTACACGGATCAGTCATCCTTGTCCCTTGGCAGAGAAACAGTCCTATGATGTTTCCACACCCATGCTTCACAGTAGGTATGGTGTTCTTTGGATGCAACTCAGCATTCTTTCTCCTCCAAACACGATGAGTTGTGTTGCTATCAAACTGTTCTAGTTTGGTTTCATCTGACCATATGACATTCCTCCAATACTTTTGCTTTAATTACTGGATTATCCAACTGCTCTCTAGCAAACTTCAGATTGGCCCAGTGATGTAATGGCTTAAGCAGGGGACACATCTGGCACTGCAGGATCTGAGTCTCTGGCGGCATGGTCTGTTATTGATGGTAGCCTGTGTTACGTTGGTCTCAGCTCTCTGCAGTATAATAAAATATAGAGGTATTTACCGGCTACTGGCCCCCACTAACTATAACCCACAGAAGGTCTTTCACAAGGTGCGCTCTTCTTATTTCATTTTTGCTCAGCTCTCTGCAGGTCATTCATTATTTCCCCCCCCCCATGTGGTTATGGGATTTTTGCTCACTGCTCTTGAGATCATTTTATCCCCATGGGGTGAGATCTTGTGTGGAGCCCCAGATCGAGGGAGAGTATAAGTGGTCTTGTATGTCTTCCATTTTCTAATTATTGCTCCCACAGTTGATTTCTTCACACCAAGCTGCTTGCCTATTGCAGATAAAGTCTTCCCAGCCTGGTGCAGGACTACAATTTTGTTTCTGGTGTCCTTTGACAGCTCTTTGCTCTTCATCACAGTGGAGTTTGGAGTGTGACTGTGTGAGGTTGCGGACAGCTGTCTTATACTGATAACAAGTTCAAACAGGCGCTAATACTGCAGTAATGGGTGGAGGACAGAGGAGCCACCTAAAGAATACGTTACAGCTCTGGAAGAGGCAGAAATCTTGCTTTTTTGTAGGTGACCAAATACTTATTTTCCACCAAAATATGAAAAAAAATTCTTTCAAAATCAGACCATGTGATATTCAGGATTAGTTTCCTCATTTTGTCTCTCATAGTTGAGGTCTCCTATGATATCAATTACAGGCCGACCTCATCTTTTTAAGTGGGAGAACTTGCATAATCGGTCGCTGACTAAATACTTTTTTTTCCCAGTTGTGAGACAGTGCGGGGGATCATATGCGAGGGGCGCTATGTCTCCCCCAGAATGCGCACTGTCACGTATTGAGCCCGGTGTAGGGTATGAGAGAAAGGGACGGTCCGCTCCCTCCGCTCCGGGTCTTGCAAGGTCCCGGAAGGAGACACGGAGTTAAAAGCCTGAGCAGGAGGCAGGGCGGGGTCCCTTGGACACAGAATTGTGCCTTAGCTGCAGGAGCAGCAGAGATATACACAGGAGAGGTCTAGAGTTCCAGAGGACCGTGTGCTATACTAACACGGCCTAGCCCAGGAGGGCTGGGAGCTCGGCGTGACCTATAACGGAGGCCTTTGGCCTGAAGGACCCGGGTTACTTTATATGAACTGTGTCCTGTGTACCCGGCTGTGACCCGGATTCCGGCAGACTGTGCCACCGCTGTGTGTATCAGCAATAAACACCGGGTCCTGTTTGAACTACTACCGGGCTCCACGTGTTTCCTGACTTGCAATCCAGGTGCTGCCCCACACAGTGTACATTACTATCACAATGTGTTTGTCACTCATATTACAGACATCACTGGAATATGTCTCATTCGTATTATAATACTTGAACTAAAAGTCAATTTCAGTATAGAATACCTGAGGATATTCATATAATCCAAGGATCTGTGCTGCTGGAATTGTGGTCGATGAGTGGTGATCTCCGATGATACCAACCAGTTGGCCATGGCTCCTACAAGAGTAATTCGGTGTCACCTCATCCGGGCCAGATAGGAAATGTAAAATCCGGCTAACTGCCAATTGTTCACATGAGCACGAGTCATACACCTGATAACCCAGGGTAATATTGGGTAAAATGTCAGGATTTTGGTTAATATTATCAATGGCAAAGAAGAAAATAAGAGAATTTACTACTCCATCAAAATGTGGACTGTAAATAGATAAATATACACATTGATGAATAAGATTAGAGACTTTCTTACTCTCTACTTCTTAGCTTTACCTAATACAATAAAGTGAAATTATACTACTGCACATATTATTAAGTGTGCATCAGAAACGTACCAGAAATGTAATCCATGATATATATTCCTCAATGCTGTCATGTCTTGATGTGACAATCTATTATACAAAGAATAATGGATATTATATGTGTATCAATCTAACTAATATATAATGTTTAGTGTATGTATTTGTGTGTGCATGTACGCATGTCCACTAAAAGAATCTGCATCGTCGCATGTACAATCACAAAATGTTTGTCAGTATTCCAGGTTTTCTAGCCTGCCGTTTGACAATATTGCCCTAAGTCAACATGGAGATCGTTGTTTGCCCTTCTTCCTGTCTCGTTTGCATAAAGACCTGGCTCAGGTGATCATTGATTGCTTGAGTATACTGGTTCCTGGTCTGCTCCTGCTCAGCTGTTCTCCTTGGTCCACTTACTTCCCTGGAGCTCTGTGAGATCTCTTGTCTTCCTAAAGCTTCCTGCATTGTGCTCCTGGTACTGCTGCTTCTATCTTCAGGCTCGGACGTCTCAAGTGTGTGTAAGCAACTTCCCAGTTATTACTTTATGTACTGTTTGCTCTCTGGAACTTGTGTTGCATTTCCTACTCGGGACTGTGTTTTGAACTCCTCACCCGGTCATCCGGGTGTGGGGACCCCTTGCCACAGACTATATCTATCCGGTCGTTGCGGTACAAGGACTTGTGCTATGGACTACATTCATCCGGATCTTCATACTTTGGACTATTTGTTTATCGGACTATTTTCATAAGGACTGTGCTTGGCAGTATATATTGGGGTCGTGTTATTTTTGTGTGCTTTTTGCTGTGTACTAAGTTCACATTGTTTGCTGTGTGTGTATAAATACTTTGCACCCAAGAACCCGTCTCTGCTCTTCATTGCCCTTAAGCGATCAGAATCCTCAAACCTATACAATAGTATTACAATGTTGCACACACGCCCCATTTGATGCAGGAAACATCATAGACTATGATTTGAAGGGGATATTTACCGTATATACTCGCGTATAAGCCGAGTTTTTCAGCCCAAAAATTGGGCTGAAAAGTCCCCCCCTCGGCTTATACGCGAGTCACTGTATACTGTATACAATGTATACAGTATACAGTGCCCCCCATCAGTATACAGGGCCCCCCCCCCTTGTTTAGCAATCCTGTAAAGGAAGAGATTAGTATACTTATCCCTCCGCTGTCCCGCCGCTGCCATCCCGCCATCGCGCGTCTTCCGTCTTCTTCCGGCTTCCTCCGGTCGGCGCAAGCAATGACGTCATTGTCTGCGCGCCAGAGGAGGAAGACGGAAGACGCTGGATGAAGACAGAGAAGCGCGATGGCGGCGGCGGTGGGACAGCGGCAGCGGGACAGCGGAGGGATAAGTATACTAATCTCTTCCTTTACAGGATTGCTACCCAAGGGGGGGGCCCTGTATACTGATATGGGGGGGCTGCTGTATATACCTCTGGGGCTGTATATACCTCTGGGGCTGTATATACCTCTGGGCCTGCTGTATACTACCTAAGGGCTGCTGTATACTACCACTGGGGCTGCTGTATACTACCACTGGGGCTGCTGTATATACCTCTGGGGCTGTATATACCTCTGGGGCTGTATATACCTCTGGGGCTGCTGTATACTACCACAAGGGCTGCTGTATACTACCACTGGGGCTGCTGTATATACCTCTGAGGCTGTATATACCTCTGGGGCTGTATATACCTCTGGGGCTGCTGTATACTACCTAAGGGCTGCTGTATACTACCACTGGGGCTGCTGTATACTACCACTGGGGCTGCTTTATATACCTCTGGGGCTGTATATACCTCTGGGGCTGCTGTATACTACCTAAGGGCTGCTGTATACTACCACTGGGGCTGCTGTATATTCCTCTGGGGCTGCTGTATATACCTCTGGGGCTGCTGTATATACCTCTGGGGCTGTATATACCTCTGGAGCTGCTGTATATACCTCTGGGGCTGCTGTATATACCTCTGGGGCTGCTGTATACTACCACTGGGGCTGCTGCTGTATATACCACTGGGGCTGCTGCTGTATACTACCACTGGGGCTGCTGCTGTATACTACTACTGGGGCTGCTGTATATACCTCTGGGGCTGTATATACCTCTGGGGCTGCTGTATACTACCTAAGGGCTGCTGTATACTACCTAAGGGCTGCTGTATACTACCACTGGGGCTGCTGTATATTCCTCTGGGGCTGCTGTATATACCTCTGGGGCTGTATATACCTCTGGGACTGCTGTATATACCTCTGGGGCTGCTGTATACTACCACTCGGGCTGCTACTGTATATACCACTGGGGCTGCTGCTGTATACTACCACTGGGGCTGCTGCTGTATACTACTACTGGGGCTGCTGTATATACCTCTGGGGCTGCTGTATACTACCACTGGGGCTGCTGCTGTATATACCACTGGGGAGGCTGCTGTATACCACACTGCTGGGGGCTGTATACCTGTGCTGGGGTCCACCCTTGGCCTATACACGAGTCAATAGGTTTTCCCAGGTTTTGGGAGCAAAAGTAGGGGGGTCGGCTTATACACGGGTCGGCTTATACACGAGTATATACGGTAACCACTTGCTTTACAGTAAGTCTCCAAAAAAAAGCCAATTCACTAAATATTAACCTGCAGTTAGCCTGCATATTTATCAAGTGACCTATAACTTACCATATATGGAAGAGAACTAAGTCATAGACTTCCATGTATGGAAGAGAACAAAACTGTGATGTCAAAATAGAATGTTAGACTAACATTTTTTTATATAAATCAGTATGGGCGCACACCTCTTTTTTTGGTGGGTGCAAGCTTCAAAATTTACATATAAACACTTACCAATAGATCAGCTGCACACCACGCTATATCCTTAAAGGAAATGCCAGAATGGCTGTGTGAATTTATATGATGCAATAAATTCACACAGCCATTCTGGCATTTCCTTTAAGGATATACCGTGGTGTATAACATTTTTTTGTCTTGGTACTGCCTAATCATTCTATTTGTATCTCCTGAGAGTTCGCTGACCTACAGTTCTATTTATAGATTTCTGTTTCTCTTCTCCATGCTAACAGAGGAGTCCTGTGACTTCCCCTCTGACATGGGGCCCTGTGTGTGCTGGATGCTATCCCCCCTCTGACAGGGGGTTCTGTACTTCTCCCATGAAAGGGAGCACTGTTTGCACTGGTTCCTCTCCCCCTTGACATAGGGTCCTGTGTGTGCTGGATTCTATCTCCCCTCTGACAGGGGGTTCTGT